>WAAG01035023.1:0-13637 GCA_013390105.1 Tichodroma muraria | reverse complement strand
CCCCCCCCCCCCTAAAAAAAGAAAAGCTAATCAAAAACACCCCCCTCGACATTTCTTACCAGTAAAATTATGGTCCTTGCAAATGTAAATCACTCTTTGCTACCTTGACAAACATAATCCTTTTCAGAATCACATTAAGAGAAATTCATTGATGATTATGCTGACATTCAGATTCATAACTCCTGTGATAAACTTGACTGAGACTTACGGTAGTTATTTCACTTTTAGGAGGTAAAGCATAATTGTTTTATTTGCAGTAAGTGACCAGAGCAAAATCCTGTGTTAAGTAAAATTGTTCTCAAGTGCTTTTCTGGACATTTTACTGCAAAACTACTTTATTCTCCATACCTATATGAGTAGAATATTTTTTTACCTACCATCAGCAGAGAGATTAGCATGCCTTTCATATGCTTTGTCTATTTCTAGAAAAGCTTTGCTCAAAACATTTTCCAAGTTCTCCTCTTCAGCAAGAAATTCCCTGGAAACAAGCAAGCAAACAGAGAAATTAAACTTCTTTCCATTAAATATACATTCTGATCAATCTGTTTTGCAGTCTTATCTCCTCTCTGCACCCACTGAACGATGCTGGACTTTGAGTGAAAAGGTAATGTGATTTCCCTGAGTGCACTGAAAGCATGATCCTGTAATTTTGCAAATATCTGAGCTCCTTATCCAGCATCCAGGGATGTGATAGATACAGAAGAGTGTAAGCAAACCATAGGTCAGCGATCAGAGACTCTGTGTGAAAACAGTCAGTCCACACTCTCCCTGTGTTCCAAGACCTTTCCTGGACAGGAGGCACAGTCGTGCTCTCCTCTCCTGTGTTTCTGGGCTTGCCCAATGGGGTAGGCACCACGCAGAGTAAGTAATTCATAGCACGTCTTTTCCACCCATCGGTCGGTCGTGCTGCCCACAAGGACAGACAGCTACACAACCTGGGAGGATTAGCTACGATATACATCCCGTTGATTCCCTAAGGAAGGAATCTCAGCTGTAATTTATTTAACACACATTACCTCGACGAGTACTTACTTAATATATTTTTCCATGTACTTATCACAGAAGTCTGCAGCTGCTGCCCCACCGTGCCCATCGTACACCGCGAAGTAGAGGACATCCTCTGTCAGCTGAGCGTAATCGAACCGGTCCTCGTTTTCCTTTCGCTTCCCGATGTGGCTGGCGCAGCCCACGTTGCTCAGGCTCACCTTTGGGATCGGCTTCCCGTACTTTATGCTGGGTGGGAGGAGAATGGGTTCATCGATGCGATTGTCCCAGATGCCGAAGGTGTCCCACGTGGTCGGCCGCCCGCTCCCGTCGGGGTCGAAGCGGGAGGCGCGGCGCTCGCAGGTGGAGATGGAGCAGGCGGCTGCGGGGCGCTTCTCGTCCTGCAGGAAGCGGGACGTGAGCGCGGCTCTCCTCCTTACTTGGAACCCTCCATTCCGTACCAAGTTAATTAGAGTAGCTGTGGACATAACTTGTCTTCGCAGAGATTCGCAGGGAAAAAAGACCACGAGCAAATGATGCGCAGCTGCTGGGATGTCTTGCAGAACAAGGGGAAAACCGACCGGGAAACAAGAAGCACAGGAAAGGGAATTTTCAGTTGCATCATTCGGGAAACAATGTCACCCTGAGAGCCCGCTAATCATGCGGAGCACAGCACTCCCTGGAAGCGACTGCAGCGGGATCTGCGTGACTCACCGGGAAACTATCCCACACCCAGCAGCAGCCCACAGCCAGCCCCGGCTCTGCGCACCGAGGCGGGAGGCACTTCTGCTGGCCCCCTGCAGGCCGACATCCCGAGATTTCAAAGGCGGAAGGGGTTGAGATGGAGCAAATGAGAGCGATGATAATACTAAAATATGAATATGTGAAAATATGAGATAAGGTTGAGAAAATGAGCTTATCACGCATGCTCTGCAAACACAAGGTGAGATATCTGTGCTGAGACTCCCGGGGGAAAGGGAGGAGAAATATATTTGCTTAGATTTTAAATTTTTATCTGCACATAATATTTGGTTCTGTCACATTTATGGAGATCTTGAACAATACTTTTTAACACAGAGCTGTTAAGTTAATTGTGATTCCTTTTTTTTTATGCTAAGAATGACTACTAAGAGTGTATCCATGGACATCCATAACTGTACCCACAAACTTTCCCCTCAAAAAACCCCATGTGCTACTTGCTCTTTTGTCTGGCTTGAAGTTCTCTAACCCTGAAATGGGCTAACACAGGCAAGCAAGATCTTCTGCTAGCTTCTCAGATCTCTTTTTACAGTTCAGATAAATTCAAACGCACCGCTTGGCTCAGCACAGACAAAAATTCACTAATTATGACTCACCTAGCATGCTGAAAAGTGTAGAAAGATTGGATTATTTGACCTTTTGTAAAGTAACACCCAACTTGACCCAAGTCCAACAGGCTGGGAGGCAATTCGTAAAAATTACATGTTGTTGCACTGGCGTAATTTGAACTGGACCACACAGATCACTGAACTAACCATACTAAAGATATAAGCCCAATGAGGGATTTCTAACTTAATTGCTCAAAGTTTGCTAAGGGCAAAATTATGAGTGAGAAGTATTATATGATGTAACAAAAGATCTAAAAATACCCAGGCTTATGGTGAAAGAAAAAAAAAACAACCAAAAAAAAAAAAAAAAAAAAAAAAAAACAGCGGGGGAATTGAATGAATTTGACAAAAAAAAAAAAAAAGACAGCAGGGTGATCTGATGTAATTGAGCAGCAAAGAGCAACGCTGGTACCCCAGAGACACTTTAATTCTGGGCTGGAGTTCCTTGCTGTTGTCTTTTGCCCAAGCCAATCACAACTGCATCCCTAGATCTGAAATATTTGTTAAAACTACGTTTTTAAATTGCTAGATAAAAATCTGTGTACTCACAAAAATCATGCAATCAAAGGTAACTTAGTAAGTGGTTGTTTTAGTAGAAAATGGCAGTGACAGAGCTTTTGGGAGGCTTTCAACAAACATGTTATTCCCAGCTCAAAGCACGTTGCTTCAAATGCTGTGGGTTTACCTTTCATGCAATTCTTAGGTTGTTAAAAAGAGGAAAGGTTTCTTTAATTAGCACTTTGATGTTAACTGTTGACTTGAGAAAAGGCTGAATGTTATGGAAATCACTGTTGTTGCACCAGCTGAATATGTAACTACCCGAAAACTTAAGATTTTCCATTTTACGGCAGGGTGATGGCAGTATCATACCCTTATTTTAGTGTATTTACAGGTATTTAAAACCTGGTTTACTTCCGGGAGCTGTTTTTTCTTTCCTGCTATGCTTGACTCATAACAACAGTAGGTTAACTTCCTTCTGTGAAATACAGCACGACCAAACTAAAAGCCTGCCAATTAGCAAAACCCACGCTCGCTTGCACTTCTGTCAGCTTGAGAAGAGAACATGAAATGCTTGCTATATTTAGACTACCCAGTATCCACAGCATGAATCAGAGGATCAATCCAAACTCGCAAGCTAATTAATGCATTTGTTCCCTCTCAAATTCAGCTCTCTCCAGGCAAGTAAAAATAGTGATGATAGTTTTGCCTTCCAAGCGTCTGCAAGTCAGGAGTAGGAACCTGCTCTTTAGTTTGTTATGTAAACAGCTCTGGACATACAACAGTCTGTGCTTTCCCAGCTGATATGTCTGCAAACACTGGGCAGACCCATCTGGGCAAAACAAGACCGAGCTAATGAAAAGGGGGGTTAACTGGTGTTAGAGACAAAGTCCAAGACAGACAGTTCTAGATGGAAATCTACTTTGAGGTGCTCCATCTGATCCTGTTCATCTGTATGCAGTTTCCTGGCGAAAAACAGTTGCTGCAGACAGGCAGGGAAACACAGCACTTAAAGTGGGATGAGGTGATTAAAACTGTAGTTTTACAGGCTAGCTGCTGCTCGGCAGATGGAAATTTTCCAGGCTGCCAGAAGAAAAGGGGAAAAAAAAGGAAACCCGGAAGAAAGTGAAGGCATGCCTGCTGCCCCAGGGGATCCGACGTATGTAAAAAGGAATGTACAACTCCAAGTGCACTTGCCTCGCGTGCCTTCCCAGCCCCACGGATGTGGGCAGGACCGTGCGGTCCTGGATGTTAAGCTCCCCTTGAAGCAGGTGCGTTGTTTTTTTATTGTGTTTTTTGTTCTTTTAAATCTGTGACAATCTAGTCTCGCCTTCCTGCCCGGACAGCGAACTGCACAATTTAAAGACGTCCCTGCTGCAGTTTGCTCATCACGAATTAGCACAGGCCCGCGTTCGTTCCGTGCATATCAAAGCTGCGGCAGCCCCTGCGGAACGCTGGCCGAGCCCAGCCCCGCTCCGTGATGTGCCAGCCCAGCTCCCTGACATTCCCAGCCCTGCCGCGGCCCTTCCCGCCCAGCAGCCGCGGCTGATGGAGAAGGCAGAGCGGAGCGAGCGGAAGGAGCAACAGAAGGCGACGTTTGCGACCGCGGCCCCTCGCCCTCCCTCGGCCCCGGCCCTTGCCCCGGGCAGGCGGCCCTTACCTCCTCCCGCGCCCGGGCCCGGCGGNTCACAGAATCGCTTAGGTTGGAAAAGACCGCAGAGGTCATCGAGTCCAACCCCGTCCAGTCTTTCCTTAAAGGCATCCAGTGAGGATGACTCCATCACCTCCTTGGGCAGTCCATTCCAATGCCTAATCACCCTTTCTGTAAAGAAATTCCCCCTAATTTCACAGAATCACGGAATTTACTGAGTTGGAGAGACCCACAGGGATCATCGAGTCCAGCTCCTGGCCCTTCACAGGTCCAGCCTAACCCTCCCCTAGCGCAGATTAAGGCCGTGTCCTTTTGTCCTGACACCGGTCGCCTGGGAGAAGAGCCCGACCCCCACCTGGCTACAGCCTCCTTTCAGGCCTGGATTCGGCAGGTGGAAGCCCGAGGGCCAGGACAGCCAGGCCGTGCCTGCAGCTGCTGCCCATGGGCTGCCCAAGAGGCCTCTGGAAGCGGCTGTGATGCCCTTACGGAACAACCATCCGAAAGATTTAAAGCAGAGTTGAGTGCGCTGCTCCGAGGCAGCTGTTTCCAACGATCAAAGCCCTGCTGCCTCCTCACGTGACCCGCATCCGATCAGGAGTTTAAAGGGATCGTTTGCTCCACGCCGTGCTACTGCCATTCCTTGACCCTTGATGCAGTTTGGCAAATCAGACGGCTCTGATTACAAAAGCTTTTGAAACACACCATCCATTCCACCTCATGCTGCCTGCCGGAGACCAGAGAACTCAAAACAGACACCTGAGAGAAAAATAAGAGCCAATACAATTTCCATAGGAGCCTAAAGAGGTCACTGTCAAGTTTGTCCTATATATTTTTGAGGTAAAGGAGCTTTTGTTTTGTTGGAGTGAGGTTTTTGGTTGCTGCAAAACCCAGCTACTTCTGGCCAGAAAAGCAGCAATAAAACCTTTCAGACCTCTCACTGTACAGCCCTACTTGTAGAAGAAGGGGTTAGGTGAGCATGGCAGCATGTACTAAATTGTTCTGGTTTCCAGATGTGTGGTATCCCACTCAGCATTTAGAATGGGATTTGATCCTGTGAGTCTTTTGGGGATAGCAGGTGTCATCTGTCTCTGCAGGTTGTTCTCTGGTTCCCATTTGTCCTCAGTGAGACAGGAAAAACAGAGCTCTCCTGCCAGCTCTCCTGGCATTGAGCAGAGAGCAGCAGTTCTCCTGAGCACAAAGGTTTCATACAGGAGTGTATCCAAGCTAGCACAGTGAATCACTGAGAACAAAACCAGCATGTTATCTGTAAAACAGGTATTGCTATTTACAGAGCAGCACCTGTGGGGTCTTCCCAGAAGTGTCAGGGTCCTACACGATATGGAGGCACGAGTGCTGGGAGACAATTGAGTTGGCAATGAAAGGCCAGCATGGAAATGATAAATGTTTCATGTTGAGCCCTTATGTGCAGTAGAACAACTCCTATCTTTACAAGGCTTTGGAAGGCAAGTGGGAGGCATCTGGAGAGGCAGCAGGAAAAAATGAGGCAGTGAGCATAAGAATAGCTTTTTGAGAAGGCAGAAGGCTTGAGGACAAGGCCAGGACACAATGGCAAGAACACACAGAGGAGCAGGTCAGGGCACAGGGCAGGCAGGATGGGCTGCAGTGCAGTGTTTGGTACTTTGAGGGGCCTCTGATAGCACTTGGAGGACAGGAGGAAAAAAAATTCAGGAACAGGAAAAGCAGGAACTTGTACTATGCAGTATTTGGTTTTGACTTCAAATAGAATTAATTTGGACTTTCCCCTCACAAGTTTTTTTTCCCCTAAAGGATGAGTTAAGTTTTCTAGGAACTAACAAGGAACTTTTGCTCCTGCGTGGTTTCTCTCTTCTGTCTTGCTGCCTCTGTTTTTGCTACTTCTTTTGCTGCCTCTTGTTTTGCTACAAGTCATCATGTTCCTGACCTTTCCCTCCATTGCCGTCTATTCTGCTTTATTCTTTTCTCCTCTTCATTCATAATTTGCACATATTTTTCTGTGATTATTACTCTCCTGCTGCCTCTTCCCTTTTTCACCTGTCTTTCTTTCCTGTGTGCTTTCATCTTCAAATGAAAAAATTTGATAAACCCTTAATCTGGGACTGTCTTGTGTGACTGAAAAATGAACCAAACCCCTGGGGGCAGGGGCAGATTGATTGCCTATGTACTGTCCTGCCCAGTATTGTAACTGAACACACACCAGCTGGAATTTTTGGGTGAGGGGAAGAGGAATGTCCATTGAAATCTCCATGTATCTCAGATCTTAGACCAAGCTATAAATGCAGGGCAAGCTGGCTCTGAATCCCATGCTCTTCTCACCAGCACATGACGTAAAAGGTTGGAGAATTTACTTTCACACCATGCTTTCCATCCTCAGAAGTGAAGAATTTTTCCTTATGGTACACTCCTGGCTAATTATCTTTCTGTACAATCTAGCACTGCTAGCAGGTCAGAAGAGACCGGAAAATATCCTGTGACTGTGGTGAAATGGCCACTATTTTCACGCCAGCTTTCAAATAACTGGCAACAGCTGTAATTTCTCATAGCATGCTTCAAAGGCAGCCCTTCAAAATCAGGTGAGCTACTGTGGGAAAGGCCTCCCCTGCCATGGCCGTTTGGCTGCCTGTGGTCATGGACAGCTCAGGACAGTCCAGCTCTCAGTGGGGACACTGGTGATGAGAAAAGAGCTGCAGGGAAGCTTATTGGGGACCTCTTTTCATTAGATCAGGAGCGAAATTGAAGTTCAGGCCCTCGCCGTAGCTATGCTGTGGGTGTGCCCATGCCTGGTCTTGTACCTCACTGGTCCTGTGCTTCCCTGGCTTTTGGATCCTCTGTCTCGACCTTGAACCTGGCTTGTCTCTATGGTAAGGCTTGGTGGTCCCTGGACTGCAGCTGATCCCTGTTGCTGTCCTCAGCTGGCCTGGCTCTCCTTCAGGTGCCAAGGAGCTGTCAGGGAGGTCCCTGCCTGCCTCACCATCCCCCTTATCCCCAGCCCTGGTGGGAAAGCCATGCTTCTCCTTGCTGACAAAGGTTGCGCACAGTCCTCAGGGTGTGGGTGAAACACAGCTTTCCTCTTCCAGGGAAATGTGCTTTTTGGCACTCTTGCAAGGTATTGCCCTTGCACAAATAATCACGGTGTTAACACTGAAACGTGACTAAGCAAGCTAATAGGTGTTCTGTTTAGAAACAAGAAATAAGAAGTATTGGTTTTGACACTGTTCAAATGATGTGCAACACTTAATTCTCAAGCTCATGCTCTATACTTTTATGGGTGATGTGACAAACCTTCTGCGCTCAGACTTTTGGACATGGCAATCAAGTTTCCTCTGGTTATCTTACTCAATAAGTTTGTACTTCATTTGGGACTCATGGTTTGCACAGAGACAGAAGGCGTTCTGAAATAGGAGGGCTGTGGTGTAGCTTAAGCACGTTTCCAGGACTGGCCAGACCAAACTGCAGGCTCTGAACCAGTTCTCACTGGCAGGGAAGGCGGGAGTCAGATGTACATCTGTTCCCACAGGATTCCTCTCAGATGACATGGCTTGCTTCTGTCCTGGTGAAGATGGAAAATAAACTCCTGTATCTAAACACTGTGCTGGGAAGGTCAGATCAAGAGCATGCCTAGGGGATTGACTGTCGTCATTAAAACCAAAGTCAGCTTTCATTCCTGGGTGGTCCCAGGTGTGGTGGGTTGGCCCTGAGCAGCCACCAAGTTAAACCACTGTCACTCCCTCTCCTCAGTGAGCAGTGCCAGCACTGCTCAGCAGTAGCCAAACACTGCTGTGTTTTCAACACCACTCCAGCTACAAATACACACCACAGCATTGAGGGCTACTGCGAGAAAGTTAACTAAACCAATACACTGTGTTTTCTGAAAGTGAAAGAAAATGGTTGAATCGTTTGTCCTGACTTTAAGTGGCTTTAGAGTATTCAAGCAGTTTGTTTGGAAACAGGAAAAAAAAAAGTTGGCTGAGCTTTTTGTGCCCCTAGCGAAGAATATGTCTTCTTAAACGCAGGGAAAAGTGAGTTAGAACAGAACGTTCCTAGCCCTTCACATTGTGTCTTTGGCATTCTACAATTACAGCATGTTAGCTATGTAAATTGAATTTCTCCTTGAACTTTTCCAGTCGATTTCTAAATGATTATATGATTCTATTAGGAAGTATCATAAGTTAGAAGTTGTGATACTTCAAAATATGAGGATGCTAAGCATGATAACTTTGTGTTAGGAATATGCAATTGAAAGATCTGATTTTTGGGGTGGCTGCACAGTAGCACAGCTGATTTTGTTTCAGTGTCATAGCTTCGGTTTTACAAAGATAATATTCCAGATCAGAATTCAGTCATCTGCCTGCTGAGAAGAACCACGTGTCTATTTCTGCATTGGTGATTAAAGAATATTCCTAATGATCTTTGAAGAGCTGTTGTAATTTGACAGCAGGAAATGATTGTGGCTTTTGAATATGTAGCAAATATTTTAAAGCAGGCTTTTAAGTGGTTTCCGTGGCAACCTCTCTTCTTTAGAGATCCAGCACGCTATTAAGTATCCTGCTGGACTCGGATCAGCCTTGCAATATTAGAAGGCACTCGTTTCCAGCACTCCACAACCGGTCATGCGCAGTTCCTCACTGTCCAACAGCCCCGGAGCTCAGAGGGAAGCTCGCTGCCTGCCAGGCTTTTTTCCAGACGAGCAAGGGCACACCTCTTGGTGGTGAGCTGACGTAGGCACCCCGAGGGGCGGAGGAGCTGGCCGTGCTCACATTGGTTATCCAGCAGCCCCGAGGAATGGAGGGTTTATTTCTCTTTCATCTATGCTTCACCCCCCGCCGCAAGACAATGCTTGTGACTTGTGGTTTCCCTTTAAAAGAGATAGCAAGCCCAGCTCTTAGCTGCACAGCCTGCATTCTTCCATTTTCTTTCTTACACCTCGACTGTCTGGGGCATCACATAATTTATCTTTCAACCCCATAGTCAGTATTTATGATCAATAGGAATGTAAAGCCATTAATGATGGAGAACCCTGGAGGCATCATTAATGTAAAGAAGAACATCTCCTGCTCTCCTCCAAAGCTTTCCAGTTATGTATTCATTCTGATTTGGATTTGCTTCCTTATTTGCTATGGACATCTGGGATTTAAGGCAGCTTTAGCAGAACTGAGCTGAGCATCTTCATGAAAACAAATGCTGCTCAGGAGAAATGTGCTAAACAGTGATCCTAATGGAGGGGACTTGCCTGTTATTTGTCATCAGCCCCGTGGGAGCCTCATCGGATGCCCCAGCAGTGCTGGGGTCTCTGGGGGCAGACTTGGAAAATAGGGTTGGTGAAGTGAGGTAATTGCTGACAAGCACCTTTTAAGAGATTCTCATACTTGTCTTTCTTTAGGTAAGCCTGATGTGTAGGAGTAGCTTCTTGCTTGGCCATGCTTTTCTTTCTGGAACTCTCAAGAGAAAGGCTTTTCTAGAACTGACATAGAAAAAGAGAGCGCTTTCTGAAAGCATTTACTACTTTGTATTCATTGGTTTGAAGGCAGAAATCAGCACAAATTCCTCAAAGTGGAAATTATGCAGAAGACAGCTCATGTGTGACCCAGTCTGTGGCATTATTGTACTTACTAGCAGTTTTATTTCCTTTTCCTTTTTATTTCCCAGTCACCTTTGCTTACCAGTCATTAATCTAACCACTGCCTGCTGTTATGGAAAGGGTTACTGCTTTATCCTAAGAGCAAAGAATAGGATAATAAGCATTCAGTGTTGTAAATCCATGCCACTTCTGTAAGACCAGAACTGAAGCAATATTCAAACTAAACTACATGTTTGTATGAAACCAGAAAAACCAGGGCCCACATGCAAAGTGAAATCCTGAAGCATCGTTTTGAAATGCAAATGATTTAATGAAATCCTGTGTTTACAAGTGAGCCTGGAAACTTGCAGGTCCTCACCCAAAGCATACGTCAATTTCGGAGAATCCTCATATTGACTTAGCATGGACCACATGGAGTCCACAGGAAGATGGATATATTCAAAAGCATGTCCAGCATTGAATAGAAGCTTCAGCTGCTTGTCATCTTTGGTTTTGGCATGAGAGTGTCGTGTAGAAACATGTTCTCTGTGAACATGTGATCTGAGCTGCTTTGCCATCTACCTTCTGTACAGGCCCATTACAGGCACTGGGAATCCGGGGTGCTGTGGTTCGGCTCTTGCAGAATATCTGCTGCTGTCTTCTTCTTTCATTTCTGACTATTTCAAAACTCAGCATTTGATTGAATGACACAAGTTGTATTGCCAGCATTTGAAGGAAAAGCCTGCTTAGTTCTCAGGACAGCTCAATACAGGGAGAAGAAAGAAGCAATATTTGTATTTAGCTTAGTTCACAGGGTGGAAGTGTGATGGTTACACTGTTAAATGTTACTGGGCTTAATCCACCTGAGCAGGATTAACTACCTAGGATGATATGTAGAAATGTTATTTGAGTATTTTCAAGACCAAGTGGAGGGTAATTCAGAAGCCTATTTTGAAAAGAATTGTTCTGAAAGAAATTATAGTAAATATTTATGAAAACGAAAATGAAGAATGGCTTCATTCTTCAAGAAAATAAATTCTTGGCTTTACTGTGACAGGAAGTGGCTACCTGTTTTTTGCACCTAGCTGAGAGAATGGTAATTATGAGCAGGTAGGCACATCCTGATTCAGTCTGTCACCTACTGTATTCTAACCCTGGGTGAGCCAGGCCCAGCTGTAGTCCTGAATGAAAACACGTAAGGTTATCCCATCAGTTGGGAAAACCTCAGTAAATTGAAGTGTTCCCTCACAGGTTCTCATGGGTCCTGTCTCCATGTGCCTTCGGTCTCTGTTCCTGGCTGTTCAGCCTTTTACCTTTCAGGTGAGTCACTGCACAGTTGCATCTGTGCATGATTATGTTCCCTCTCTCTCATTTGGGGTTTCAGGTCGCTCCCAGACTGTAATTAAGTTCTCATCTTTATCTACACCACTGTGAAATAAGTGTTTTTCCAATGCAGCTTGATCCATGTATTGAAATAAGCATAACCATGTTTTATGCTTGGTGCCACAAAGAAGAAAAGTTTTTCCTGTAGCACAGAACAAGCCAAAATGCTTCATGAGAGCACATCTAATTTTTATTGAATCTCTCCCTTCTCTGGCCCCATTCCCTTCCTCCCTGTGATCATCATGCTCCAGCTATGGTTGGCCAGAATTCTCCCTTGCACAGAGCACAGCGTGTTGCCAACATCACTGTTGTTTGCAGATTTACAAGGTCTGGTTTTAAACACTCCTGTGACAAACAAAAACATGTGTACGTGCTGCTTCTGTCTTAACAGCTGTTAACACTAAATCACAGTGTGAAAAGCCAATGAGATGCTAGACTTCATCTCTTCCAAAATGCTGCTTTACCTCTGGGCCCAAACTGCAGAGCTGGAGTGGAGGATCTTTTCCACATGCAGTGTCTGTAAGCAGACTCTGGGCAGCTGAGGAGGAGGCCCAGCTGTTCTGCAAGATCCCTCTGCAGGGGCTGAAAAGCAGCACTCTGCAACACAGGAGACATGGAGAGACATGGGCCCTGCACCTTCATTTCAGGAGAGCCAAGGCCAGCTGTTAGGGTCAGCGTTGATACCCTGTGAAAGGTGAGTGAAGTTGGCTGTGGTTTCTGCAAAATTTATATCTCCTCTTCTCCACAGGCACCTTGTCCCTTTTTTCTTGGCCTCCACTTCCCAAAGCAGTCATGATGTACTTGTTTTTGAGTTCAGCATGTTCTGAATTCTGCATGAGCCTTTGGAAAAGCAACACTTTTAGATTGTCTTCTGACTGATGAGTTTTAAATGGTTATTAAACATTGCTTACCACTTATTGATCACATAGAAACACTCGACCCTTGCATGAACTATGTTCGAAATGTTTGATAAAGCCACAGAAAATATCCTCCTTTCTACAAGGTCTGACTATGAGCAACAGAGAGGAGATAAACAGGACTCTAACCAGCATGACCTGCACAGTAAAATGTCACTTAATGAAGACAGTTTGTTGCCTTCCATTTTACGTCTTCTTTCAATGAGAGCTTTGATGCTATAAGGCTGGAATAAAGAACAGGCACACTGCCCAGTGAAACACAGCATACAGCAGCAGAAGCAAATTTGATTTGTTTGCCTCATAGCGCAGGTGATGCATTTAAGTAATTGTGTAGCACAGCAAAGTCAAATTTCACAGACCTCAGCTTGTGACAGTCAGAAATCAGTGGGCTGGCAGATGGCCCAACTCCCTGTTGGGCACCTTCCCAACATTTATAAACTGGGGAGGTGGGTATCAGTTACAGGTGCACAATCCAGCTGACAGGACAGACCCTCAGGCTCTTTGGAGTCCAACACAATTAGCTGTGACACATCTGACAGCTTTATATCTGTGCATGCTTCTCCATAATAACACGACACGGGTTCAAGTGAATACAACAGCCAATGAATGAAGGCACAAGCAGCTTTAACAAATGTTCACAATGTTATTTCCAATATTTTAAGGCATCCATAGACCTGAATTCAAGTTCTGCATTACTAAATCTAAAAGAGCATATTCTAGAAAGATATGGTTAGTAAGCTGTGGAAAAAAATCAGGGAAACATAACCTCCAGCAATGTTTGATGACAATGATTTGTAACCTGGTGTTTCGATTTATACCTTGATAAAGGTTTAAATGCCTAACACCAAGAAAATCTGTCATGCTGTGCAGGTGTTTATCTGGAATGAGTATATTGTTATGGAGATTTTGAGGTAAATAAATAAAACACATTTGATTTGGAGCCTTGCTGGGTGAAGATGTGGGCTTTTGACTGTGTCTCTCTTGGATGCTAAAGGAGAAGGACAGGTTAGGACATTGTGGTTAGGGGACCACCTTTTTAATAACTGGGGCCTCTCATAGAACCAGGCTGTGCTGGTTTTGGCTGGGATAGAGTTATTTTTCTTCACAGTAGCTGGCATGAGCTGTATTTTGGGTTTGTGCTGGAAATAGTGTTTATAACACAGGGATGTTTTTGTTATTGCTGACAGAGCTTACACAGAGCCGAGGCCTTTTCTGCCTCTCACCCCACCCCGGCAGTGAGGGGGCTGGGGGTGCAGCAGGACCTGGGAGGGGACACAGCTGGG
>WAAG01035017.1:3616-42161 GCA_013390105.1 Tichodroma muraria | reverse complement strand
GGCAGCAGCAGCAGCAGCAGATTAGCTCAGGAGCCTCAGGTTTCAGGTGGGGTTTTCTCAGGGCCTGCACTGTGTGCATGCACACAGTGGTGGCATGCACAGCAGGTGGGGACTCCCAGCAAGCAACCCAAAATATTTTCTCTCACATGGGGAACACTGGTGTGCTGGGAGAGGGGCTCAGTGCTTTAACCCATCCCAGGGCTCTGGAAGCAACTGGACAAGTTGGTCACATCTCTGTGGTTCAGTGTTCTGCTGGACAAGCAGGTCAGGAGATACTTGTGCTGCTTGTTAAGGACCAATCTCCTACAGGAGGTCTTTCTTCTCCAAAACAACCAATACTGTGAAAAATTAGTACTGTAAAGCATTGAAAGTATTTTAACCATTGAAGCTAGGGAGAGGTAAAGGGCAAGGACCCAAATATGGGTGAAGGGGCTACTGTCACTACTGCAGCCACAAAACTTGGACAGGTTTAGATGTCACTGACTAGCACCAAGGGCAGCCCTGCCCTAAAGAGGCATGAGAAGGTGCAGGGGCTGTATCTGACATCTGGAATCTGCATTGTGGTCAGATACTTACACAAAGGAGCTGTGGGGAAATTTGCTGCCTTGTTAAGTCACAAGCTGTGGTGATAAAGGCCATCACACAGGTGAAAAGCACCGGAGCAAAGCAGACACAGACCCAGCCACCAAATGAACTTGGCAGGTAAATGGGATCCGGCACAACTTTATGGATTCTCATTTTTCCCTCCTCACGTGCTCCCTGATACCCTGAGCTCGCTGTTCTGCTCAGCCCCTCAGTGCTCAGTGCTGGGAAGGGGAGCAGCCACCACCACCACATGGGGTCTTTTTGGGCCAGTTTTCCCACCCAAATTTTGTGGGTTTTTTTTCTTTTCAGGGAGGTCTGGAAGTGGGAAGCCCATGGAAAGCCTGTGTATGCTGGCAGAGCTGTCAGTGCTGTCAGGATTCTGGGCAAAAGGGTGTGTCTGGCACGAGGCCAGGGGGTTCAAGTGTCATGCTGTGTCGAATTCTTACCTTTGATGAGTGGTTGGATAACAGTGATTAAATAAGAGTGAAAATGCCTTGGTGTAAATCAGCGGCTGTCAGTGGGTGCACAGCTTCACAGGTGTTTTAACTGTGAGATGCTG
The DNA here is from genome assembly GCA_013390105.1 of Tichodroma muraria. Classification (NCBI taxonomy): domain Eukaryota; kingdom Metazoa; phylum Chordata; class Aves; order Passeriformes; family Sittidae; genus Tichodroma; species Tichodroma muraria. The sequence goes on along the minus strand of WAAG01035017.1, from coordinate 41,017 downwards.
AAAACCAAGATTTCCAAGCTCAAAATTAAATTCCAGTGTCAGAGGCTGGAGATGACCTTACCAAACCACATTTTCCCTGCTTCCTGCCCATGCAAGTGAGAAATACGCACATCTCACAAATGTGTTTTTCAGCCAAGTTCCTGTTCTTTGCTATTCTGTTTTATTCTCTGAGCCCAGTGTGTCAGCACAGCCCTGCAAGGGGGAAAGGTTAAGAGGTATTTTTTATAGATATTTACAGAAATGCTCATATGCCTCCCTGGCCTGAAAAGCAAAGCAAACACTCTATAAGGCAGCCCTGCAAAGGTTACCACTCCATCCCATCACTGACATATTACATTTTCTACAGCTGCACAGACAGATCTGTGGCTCACACCACCCAGCAGGATCAGGGTGGTGGCATTGCTTTCAGTCCTGTTAGTCCAGTGGCACAATGTTGTTGTGCTGATGCTCTGTAGCTTGCACAGGAAGGCAAAACCCATTTGCCCTCATTAGCTGGTTGCCCTCTGTCCCCCTTGCTTTGGAGCTATTGACAGATCTTGGGTATCTCTGGTAGGGAACAAGTTTTTAGCCACTTAATCCTTGATGGGTGTCTTGGTTTGAAAGACAGGTGTCTGCTGAGGAAGGCAGGAGCCTCCCTTGGAATGGAGAATGTAAACCCCCTCTCTCTGAATTATTATAATTTTGAAATTGAGGGGCTCTCAGGCAAAGACATGGAAATAGGAATAACAGTTCTTAGGAAAATTAAGATAAAAACGCAGTAATACAAAAAACAACCCCCCTGACAGAGTCAGAATACAACCTGACACCTGTTGGTAGCGGTCCCATTAAATGGTGTCTGCAGTCCTTCTGGAGTGGCAGATGTGGTTCTGCTGAAGCAGGGATCCTGTAGAAGGGTGTAGTTTTCCTCTGAAGTTCCAGTGGTGATAGATGGACCTGATCTTCCTCTGGGAATCCAGTGGAAAACTGTCCTGGTGTTCCAAATCTCAGATTATATCCAGGTAGGAATGCTTGGCTCCTCCCCCTGGGTGGAGCCTCTCCCAGTGGGATGATGAAATCTTATCACTCATGCAGTGAGACTCAATGGCCCATTCACAGAAGATCTCTCCCTGGAGGGAGCATGGGTCATGGAGGAGATAAAGAAGACTGCTCCAGCTGGTTTTTAACAGCTGGCCCATTAACAGAGGATTACCCTTCCCTGGAGTTAGAGGGGTGGGTCATGGAAGAGGTAAAGAACACTGCTGCACTGGCTTTAACAGCTGGTGATGGAATACACACTTCTGGTTACACCTTGCACTGCAGCCTGAGACAATGGGACATTGATCTTCACTGGGACAGGCGCCTGCAGTGCTCCTGTGGTGCAGGAGAGGTAAACCCTGTGCCCAGGTCCTTCAGGGACCCTCCCCTAAACTCTCAGTTCCAGGTTTCCACCTCCCCTTGGCTGCTGAGGAGCCCGGCCCCAGCCCTGCAGGCAGCAGTGGTTGTGTGCAGGCAGTGCCCCGTGCCATGCCCTGACACAGGTGCTTTATCAGCCATCATCACCCTGTCACTAACCCGGCTGCCACTCTGAATTTTGCTTTCTCGTGCTGTCCTTTGTGTGGCTCTTCCCTCCAGCAGATAAAAAGGGTGGGTTTCTGACATGCAGTAATGAAGAAGAAATCAAAATGTAACTCCTTGGCATGATTATTCTCTGCCAAACCTCCCTTTCTAGTCAGTTAGCTTATTTGCCTTCAGGAAACACTGAATCAAAGGGTGATTCTAAATGACTATTCCTAAATTTCCATTTATTAAAGTTATTATTAAACAGTATTTCTAAATTTGCTTTCAGTTTCAGGAAACGGAAACAGGCCTGATGTAACAGCGAATTTTTGGTACAGACTCATCATCACCTTTCCAAATGAGGTGAGACCAACTTGAATTTAATTTATCACCCCTCCTTTGCCAGGTTATTTCTAGTTCTTAAATGATGGGGTAACTTTCTTTCTGAAAAGCGGATGTTTAGGGAGCAGTCTCCCTCCCCGTACCTCTGCAGACCCTCTGATGGCTTTCCTGCTTCCTGCAGCAAGTTTCCCAGTTTAAAAAACCTCTGAGCTAAACTGCTCGTTCTCATCCACGTTCATGAAAAACAAAATGGAATGGGCTTTAGAAGGCAAGTGGAAAAACAAGCAGGGGGAAGAAGGGTGATGAATCCAGTGAGTTTTAGGAACACTTCTATTTCAGGAAACCAGCACACACACATTTCAGCCTAGTCTGTGCTAGTGTAATGCCTGGAAGACTAAGAGTAATGCAGTTCTGTAGGCAAAGTCCAAAAGTATAAGCAAGAGCCTCTAGCACTCACACATATTACACTGCAGGAGTGATGCTTCTCCCAGGCTGAAAGTGCCCCTGTCCAAATGCAGAAATGGGGAGGATAACTACAGGCAAATGACAGACTTCTGGTGAAAGCCAAGGATAAATTGATTTGCTCTCCCGGGACTAGACAAGGTCAGAGCATAGGTTACAATTACCAGAGCTACTTCCACTCTCCTCTGTTGCTTCCCATTAGCAAATCCCATTTTTTTCAATTTTTTTTTTTTTTGAGTGTCTTGTGGTTGAGGGAGAGTGATGAAAAAAATCTGGTGGAGCTCTTGAAGCATTAGATTCTCCACTCAAATACAGGGCACTCAGAAACAAAATGATTCTTAGAGAGGGAGAGAGAGCAAAAGGGAGTTTTTCATCCCAGAAAATCAATTATGTGAGTCTATAGCATCAACATAATGAAGCTGGATAGGCTGGAGTGCAGCCTGAGGAGCAGCACTGAGGATTTGGTCCAGCATGGCCTGGTCATAGATAAAATAATTCAAAACAGAGGCACCTGTGGGATGTATTTGTACAGCGTTGTACAGGCGGGTATTGCTGCAGCCCACCCTGAATAGAGCATGGCTGGCTGTGCAAACGCTGCCAGCCTTAGCCCATCTTTGTTTACCCCCTCCTTGGACATATGAATGTAAACTGTAAATGAATTAAGCTTTGAATTTGGAATATTAATGAAGGTGAAGACCTTCCAAGCCCAAAGGATTGCATAACAAAGTGACCTTTCAAACTGATTATATAGGAAAGAGATGTTCATGATTGAGGGAGGGGAAGGGGAAAAAACCCAAACCATGTTTAAGAGTGTTTTTACCTTGCTGTCATGGAAAAGGTGGTACCATTGAAGGTTACCCAGGCTGGCTCAAGATGGTTTGCAGCATCCCGTGTAGGTGTTGCCCCTGTTTCACACCACAACCAAACCCACTTTGTTTAGCCTTACTCAGCATGTTATATTTTAGCAGAACACAAACAGATGTAATCTGTACCAGTTTAGCATCTTGCAGCACTGAGATCTGGCAGAAGACAAGTAAAAAATGCCAGGTGCTCAGGCAGACCCAGCATGAGCAGCCTTCTCCTGTCTTCCATGGGGGAATGAATCCTTCTGTCCAGGCTAGACACTGCTGTCAGCCACTGTCACAGCCTGACCTTCCCCCAGCGCTGCTTGGTTGTCACCATCCCATAGGTCCTCTGCTGCCATGGCTTTGTGTCCCCTGGCCCCTTCCAGTGGTGAAGCTCATCAGCCCGGACAGTTTGGCCAGCCTATGTCCATCCCTGTCCCACATCCATGGTCCTCTCTCCCCAGCCACCTCAGTCTCCTGGTTTACACCCCTCTTGGGGGCTCTTTCCTAGGTCACCACCTCCAAATCAGCTGGAACTCCACAGGCTGAGTTCCACCTCCTTCTGACCCTGGCACTTTTTAGTCCCCACCTCAACTGCAGCCCCTGCAGATCGTGGTGGCACAAAGTGATTTTCCACTGCTGCTCATCTGCTCTCCTTTTACAGCCAGGCCTGCAGGTGAACTGACACGCACGGTGTGCTCTTCCCTTCAGCACTGCTGTCTCCCTCAAATGCCTCCCTTCAGGAAAGGAAGGAAAGAGCATCCAGAGAACTGCAGGGCAGTCAGGCCCTACATTCCTTCAGCTGAGGAGGAATGACTCCGTGCACCTGGACAGGCTGGAAAGCAGCCTGGCAGAGAAGAACCTGGGCTCCAGGAGGGAATGCAGCTGATGGTGAGTCAGCAGTGTGCCACGGCAGCAGAGAGAGGTAACAGCAGCTGGGGCTGCTTGAGAATGAGCAACTAGAGCCAGGAGCTCAAGGGAGGTGAATGCTGCCCCTCTGCCCAGCACTGCTGACACTGTCTCAGTCTATCACTGGGTCCAGTGCTGGGCCCCCAGCACAAGAAAGACTTGGACTTACTGGAGCAGGTCTAGGGAAAGGCCACAAAAATGATTAAGGGACTGGAATATCTCTTGTATGAAGAGAGGCTGAAAGAGCTGGGATTATTCAGCCTGGAGACGAGAAGTCTCTCAAGGATCTGACCTATGTGTATAAACATCCAGCGGCAGAAAGTAAATTTTTTTATGTTTAAACAGACTTTTCTAGATTTCAGTTTGTGCCTTTTCCTTCCTGCCCTCTCCCTGACACTGATGAGAGAGCAAGAAGCAAAAGGCACAGACTGAAATCTAGGAAAGGCTGTTAAAACCTTAAGAAAGTTTAGGTTTTAAACTAAACTAGAACGGGTTGCCCAGAGATCGTGTGGAGATATCCTTCAAACTATTCAAACCCAAACTGGACATGGCCTCAGAAAATGGCTGTGAGCAAAGGGTTGGTGGAAACCTCAGGAGGTCCCTGCCAGCCTCGGTGAGTGTGAACAAGGCCATCACCGTGGGCTCTAACTCAACAATAACACGGCATCAGCCTCTCTGGCGAATGCAGCTGCAGCCACCACAGGCAAACAGCTCCCACCACCTTTGCTTCTGGCTCTTTGCACATAGGTGTCTCCCGTTCCTGAACACCTGCAGTGACCCTCCTGTCCCTCCTTCACACCACGACCCAAAATGCCACTGCAGCATTTCATGTCACTGTGCCTGCCTGCCCCCTTCCTCCACAGCACCTTACAAATGCCAGATGCTATCCCAGGGTCTTATCAGCCTGTGGCTCAGAGATCTCTGATGTGGCTGCTGCCTGGCACATGATTGTTCCTCCTGTGACAGGCACACCCAGGACTCAGGATGCCCGTTTGCCTCCTGAGGGCTGTGATCAGCACGCACATCTCTGTGGTTATGGGATGGCTGCAAGCTGCAGAAGCCCTGTGGTGGAGCAGAGCGAGTGGGTCTTATCTTCAGGATCCTGTGCCTGGTGCTCTCCCGGCACAGCCTCGTTTTGCAGCTGTGCTGCAGTGCTTCCTTCGCCTGGTGCCACCCAGTGCCTCCTGAGCCAGGGACATGTGGGCATCCTACCATCCTTCACTCACCACGGCAGTGCCTGAGAGCCCCAGCTCCAGCCAGCTGCTTCTTTTCTCTCTCAGCTCCCACAGCCAGGAGAGCACCCATCGTGCTGATTGCAGAGCAGCCGACCCCCAGTGCATCACTGCAACAAAGCAGCTGGACGGGCTGGCCAGGTACCAAGGCTGAGTGTGCAGTGAAGCAGTCCCCATTGGCTATGCTGATTACTGACACCAATTAACAGCCCATTACTCAGCCCTTCGGGCTTACAGCTCTGCCTGCTCCCTCCACTCCTGTCAATGCAGAGTTTGACAAGTGAAGCTCTTTGCCACCCATGTGGGATGCCGAGGCCTTGGTGCCAGCTGGAGCTTTTGATGGTTTGGCTGTACCCGTGCTCAAACAGGGGTGCAGGCCAGAGCCCTAAGCCCCAGCATGACCCCCTCCTGCTCCATCCATGCCCCAGGCACCAAACACAACCCAAGGCACCATCTGAGTGCAGCATTTCAGGAGGGTTGGGGAGGTTTTCCTACACTACTTGCCAAGCTGCTCCCTGTGCCCACCTCCAAGCCCAGAGCTGCGCAAGCACAACTCAACCCAACATTCAGGTGTACCTCTAGCTGCATGGGGCGATCCAGACCAGGTATTGCCCCTTCCTGGCTTTACTTAGCTTAGGCTTCAGCATGGCATTTCAAATCCCCAGTTGCTGAACACCTCTGTTAGCCATGAAACACACCCTTCCAGAAAGCGCAGAGCGCTGAGGCACCAGAGCTCACTGTAAAGTAGTGCCACAATTGATTTGGCCAGAAGGTTGGCATTGAAAACCTGACTGATGTGAAATCTGCTCTTACGCAGGAGGAGGAGGTGCTGTGGAAACCCTCAAGTATCAGGGAGCTGTTGGTGCCAGGCACCTGCCCTGCACAGGCAGCCCGTGCCCGTCCTCCCGCCCTGCTCGCCCTGCCCGGGCTGTGTGACTGCACAGACCCCACGTGCCCTGCCTCGGGTGGCACCTGCTGCTGACTTTGTCACCTTAAATCTGCAGGTAACATCACTTTGTTTGTGCACTGTTTGTTTGTGAACTGCTGAGCAGGGTCCTGCTGCGCCTGGGGGGAGGCAGAGGAGGCTTTGAGCGTGGTGTCTGCGGGGCAGCGAGGTCCCTGCGAGGCAGGAGTCCACGGGGTAGATTGTGACCTCTGAGCCTTTCAGTTTCTGTTCTTACTCCGAGGAATCTCTGGGTACTTTACCTGGAATATCACAGCAGCTGAGAACTGGAAGTTAATTCCTCCCAATATGAGAAACGAGTAAAAAATCTAAGAGATTTTTTTTGAGCTAAAGGAACCCCTTCCAGTGTCTGTTGAAGCAGATCATGGTTAGGGTGGCCACATTACAGTTTTCAAGAGATACAGTGATAGATGAGTCTGAAAGAACACAAATTTCAAAAAAGAAGAGAAGAACCTGCTGTGCCTTAGATCCCTGCATTTGAGAGGTGTGCACAGCACCAGCAAGGTTGGAGCAGGCAGTTTGCAGATTTCTTTATGCTGTTTGGAAACAGAGGAAAAGCTCCTCACTTCAGTACCAAGCAGGGCCCTCAGCTGGCTCTCCTCTGCCATGGGCACAGCTTGCCTGCTCGCTCTTTCTGGCCATGCTTCCCCCCAGCCCAGCTCCTGCCCAGGGCAGGCCAGCAGAGCTGTGGGTGCATTAAAACCTCGGGGAAGTACTGCAAGTACTGCCCTCACACCTGTGCTGCATCTTCACTGAGTACTTGCTGAGAGCTGCTCATTCCATTTATAGGAGTGTTAGTGACAGTCAGGGCTGTTGTCACGGAGGTGGCAGGTCTGAGGGCAGCTGGTGCAGAAGGTGCTGCGCTGTGCCCAACTTTGCGTCCATTTTTCTTCTTGCTCTCCCTCTGCTCAGTTCCAAGTTCCTTCCCTTGGCCACCAGGCCTCCCATGATGTCCTTAGCCATTTCACCCACCATACTCACCCTTCAGACCTTGGTGCCTGCCCACTTTGGAGCTCTCCCCAGAGGGACGGAGGAGGACTTTCCAGGCATGACTCCCCCTTCAGTGCAGCTGCTTTCCCACTGGAAAAATACTGGATGCAGCCACTGCAGCGCTGCTGCAACATCCACAGTGCCTTCATCCTCTGCCTTGCATTTCTTCCTCCAGAAGAAGCTCTGAACCTCTGTTCAGGGTCTGGCAGAAGCCTCCTGCTTCTTCAGCTGCCGAAGGAAACAAGCCCAGCTTGATGGTCACCAGCTTCTGTGCTGGGGGACAGCTGCTGACCAGCTCTCCCAGCCTATGGTGGGGATAGCAGAACACCCTGCACAGTACAGGTGACCTTGCCTGTTGAGCCCCAGCCTATTCCTGGTCTTCCAGAAACAGCAAAATGCTGTTTCACAGCTGTCTCCATCCTTCTGTCACAGCTCTAAGTTGCTGCTAGCCCCTCTGGCACTACAGGCATTTCATCTACCCCACATGAAGCATTTCCAGCAGCCACAGGATATGCTAGCTAGTCAAGCTGCATCTCTTTAATGATTCTATTTTTGCTCAGTCATACCCTATCAGTTCTTTTTGGCCTGCTTTAAACTCTCTACTCATTTCCTCCATCCTCCTCCCAGCCTGTGGACTGCCTTGTGTCCTGGAGCACTTGTGAGCCCTGCTGCTGGGGACTGCATTGGGCCAGGTCTCCAGCTCCAAAGGCAGTGCTGGCCAGGGCCCTTTGATGCTGCAGAGCCCAGCTGTGTGGTTTGCCTGTGCTGCACCTCTGCCAAGGCTGCTGCTGGCACTGCAGCCCAGCATTGCTGCTGACACTGCAGCCCAGCATTACTGCTGGCACTGCAGACCAGGGCAGTGACAAGAAACCTGGGCACCAGTGCAGCTCTCAGACTTCTGCCTCGTGCCATAACCAGTGACCATAACCAGTGACAGCTCCCTGCTGCTATTTCCCACAGCTTGGAGAGGTTCTCCTCAAGGGACAAGTGTCCCCTTCCTCGCAGGGCCCAGGCAGTGAGCAGCAAGCCTCTGCTGGCAAACCCAAACCTGTGCAGCAGTCACATTAGGGTCTGCTATTGCCCAAGAGACTTACACCTCCCCCCAGCAATTGAGTTATTTGTTTATTTTTCAGTCACTTCAGAACTGAATTCTGATCTGCAGGCAGTGCCCTCACCAACGGGCCACGAGGTCTGCATTGCTGGTGGAGGCAAATAACTGCTTAACCAGGCAGACGTGGTGTCCCTTCCCACATCTCTGAAAGCTACAAGATTTCACCAGATCCCTCCCCACTTCACTCTCCTGTTAGAGTGGTAAAACACTTATTTTACATTGAAAGGTTGTTTTTTTTTCTGAAGTGCATTTAGATGCAAGCAGTAGTGACAGATACTCAGAATCACCAGTTCAGAGAATTGTTTCACATACATGTCACATGAAGCCACTCTGCACGGTGTGGGCTCTGCTGGAAGATGATTTTTATCAGCCCATGAACTCACACTCTTCACACAACTAATACCCTTAGAAAACATCTTGCAGTCAGTGTGACAGAGGCTCAACAGCTACTACTCATAACATGGATTTCTGAGGGTGGCTGGATGCCTGGAGCAGGAGCCATCTATTCCAGCCCTTAACAGCAAGCTCCTTGTTCTGCAGTGGTGTTCCCTCTTCCAGATGTGGCATTCTGCTTTGCATCTGCAGACTCATACTCTCTCCTGGAACAAATGGGCTTAAAATCAGGTTAATCCTTCCATCCCCCATTCCCCTCCTGGTGAGGTGGAGGGCAGAACACCTCACTCTCTCCCTTAGGGTTTCAAGCATGCCTTTGGGAGAGCAGGAATGCAGATTCAGCTGTTTTCCTGTTTTGCTTGGAGAAGCAGCTCCAGGTTCACAAGGCAGTGCAAAGGCTCAGAAACCAGTTAGAGCAGAGGATTTCTATCAAGTGGCATTTGCTATGCACCCCCAGCCCTTCATCCCCAATCTGAATCCAAAACCAGTAGAACTGACAGAAGAGCTTTTGCTTATGGGTCGTGCTGGGCTTTAGTTTTGGTTGCTGCAATCCCTGCCTAGCTCAACACCAAGCTAAGGGTAATTTTACATCATCTGCACAGCCTGGCTTAAGGAGTTAGTGTTCACATTGTCACAGGATGTGCCCATTACCTATGGGGGCTCTTCTGAGTGCCATGTTGCCTTCTGCCCTGACACACTTCAAGGTCTCTCTGTTTAATAAAGGCTGTCTGCCACGTCCTCTTGGAAGTGTACCCTGAGACACTCATAAACTGAGTGAATGTAAACGAAGCTTGACAAAGCTTGCCAAAGGATGACACTGGCTGGCTGAGAAAGACAGCTCTGTGAAGCTCAAATTCACATTTTTAACGAAGGACAGATGTACTTACACATGCTTTTTTTACAGCTACTAAGAGTCTTACCATGTCTTTTCCTACTTCAGGTCTCAGAACATCACACAACATCCGTAACTCAGGACAATGAATGTGTCCAACAACTGCAGCACCACAAATCTAGAACTGCATCGCCACGTGCGCCTCATTGAATTTGCTCTGTATAGCCTCATTTTCTTTTTTGGAGCACTGTTTAATGTCCTTGCCTTCTGGATGTTCTCCTGCAAGATGAAGAAGTGGACAGAAACCAGGGTGTATGTAATGAATCTAGTCTTTGCAGATTTCTCTGTCATCTGCACCTTGCCTTCCATGGTTTATTTGCTCTGGAATAAGTCAGCCCGAGGGGAGCTCTGCCGGTTTACGGAGACGATGTATTTTATCAACATGTTAGTGAGCATCTACATCATTTCATTCATCTCCATTGATAGATACATTGCCATAAAGCACCCTTTGAAAGCCAGGACCTTCAGGTCCCCGTCAAAGGCTGCCCTCCTCTGCGGGGTTCTGTGGGTCTTGGTGATAATCAGTGCCACCATCCAGCTCTGGCAGAGACACACAGCTCTCTGCTTCCAGACCGACGCCCCCACGCCTGCTGCTCTCAGCCTGCTGGCCATTTTCTTTGTTTTCACTCTCCCGTTAGCAATCTTGACCTTCTGCTCCACAGAAGTCATCAGGAACCTCAAGAAACATCTGAACACGAATTCATCGGAGGAGAAATCAATCCAGAAAGCTGTACACATAATTTACGCAAATCTGATTGTATTTCTGATATGTTTTCTGCCAGCCTACCTTGGGCTACTTGCCAGGTTCATCATGGGGAGCGTGGGTGCTACCTGTTTCCTGCTCTGTGTCGTGGAGAACTTCTCCTCTGTGATGAGGTGCATTGCCACATCCAACTGCTGCCTTGATAGTGTCTGCTACTACTTTGTCACCAGGGAGTTCCATGAAGCCTTTCTACAGCCCAAAGCCAGCACTCAAAAACCACAGACAACCCTCCCCTTGCAGGCACAGCCTTGCTAAAGGAAAGGGGGGAACAAAACCCACCCTCAACATCTACAGCATAAAGAGGAAATACAGCTTCAGGGCTATTGGGATAAGTATCGCTCTTTTTCTCTAGCAAGTTCTTATTTAGGTTTAGAAACTTATACTCTATGTTTCCATTAAACAAATTGGTCACAGAGGTGTGTAAAAGTGTGTATGTAATCACTTGTTAACATGTCTCCATTCCACCCTCCAGCACCTACTTGTTACTCTTACAGGAAGACAAGTGAGCCACGTACCCCTTTTAGTTCTTTCTGCAGCTAAAATCTGTTGATCCTTCTTGCCAACACATACAAATTATACATGGTATTTTACCTCATTGTGTATTTCAGGTTGTCTGCATTTGTAAACCAGTCCAGTTTATATTTCTCCCATTCCTTTGGCAGGCTGGGTTGGGTGGCTGTTCTGGTGGTTCTGGCATATTATTAAGTACATTCCCTACAAAACAGCCTAAGCTGTCTTGACCTCCTTCCTCTTCAACTCAACAGGTCAGACAGGTGTGAAGGAACAGTTTTGGGATGAAAGCAACACTTGTCCAATGCCATAAAGGCACAAAGTCCAGATTTCAGAGCTGAGTCCTCCCGCCAGCTCCCCTCCAGCTGCCCTGCTGGCCCAGAGACAGCTCCTCAGAGCAGCCATCCTGCAGGGCTGTTCCTCCCACACACAGGAAAGGCATTTCACTGCTGCCTCGGCATTTGCCACCCTCGCACTGCTCTGCCCTGGTTTGTGTTGTGGCACCAGGCTGACCCCCAGGGTCACCACAGCTCAAGCTCAGAGTATCCCCCCCAGCTGAACCAGCTGGGTTTCCACAGATGCCCATGCTGACACCCCTAACATTTCCATCAGGGAAGTGTATTTTTCCATCAGTTAGAAGCCTAGAAAAGTCAGGGGAGAGGGGGAGTGGATAAATGGTGCCTAGAACTGGGCTTTTTTTCTTTCTGAATCCTAAAAAATCCCCCCAAAATGGTGCTGAACTCTGTCCCAGCAATGCTCAGAGTGTTCCACCAGACAGTGTGGGGGAGTCTTTCCTGCCCAAAAACACATCTGTGACCTACATCTGCCCTCAGTGAGCCCACAGCCGGGCCTGATCTGGTGCTGTCACCTTTGAGAACATGAGCTCCTGTGCTGGTTTTGCACGGCCTGCTTTTTGGTAGTGGGGGGGCACAGAGATGGCTTCTGTGAGAAGCTGCCAGAAGCTTCCACTGTGTCTGGCAGAGCCAGTCCCTGATGGCTCTGAAGATGGACATGCTGCTGGCCAAGGCTGGGCCAGTTAGAGAGGCTGGGAACACCTCTGTGGTAAGAGATTTGAGAAGAAAATCAAAACAAAAGGGGACACGTTTTTTTCTAGCCAGAGAAGAGGAGGAGGTGAGAACATGTGAGGGAAACAACGTGGAGACACCAAGGTCAGTGGAGGAGGGGCAGGAGATGCTCCAGGCACCGGGGCCCAGATTCTTCTGCAGCTGTTGCGAGACCCTGGGGAAGCAGCTGAGCCCCTACAGCTGNCAGAGGAAGACTCCTCTCCTGGAGCAGTGGAGGAAAATCTCAGTGCTGAACTGACCAAACCACCATGCCCTGTCTCCCTGCACTGTCGGTGGGAAGGAGGGAGGGGTTGCGAGAAGAAAAGGTGTTTTAAGGGCTTACTTTGCTTCTTATTATCCTCCTCTGATTTTGTTAGCAATAAACTCACTTTGTATCTCTAAAATGAGCCTGTTTTGCCCTTGGTGTGTTTTCTCTCAGTCCTTATCTCAGCTTAGGCACCCTTTGTTAAAGTTTCCTCTCCTCTGCCCAGCTGTGGCAGGGGACGGTGAGTGAGCAGCTCTCGTGGGTGCCTGGAATTTGGCCAGTGTCAAACCATGACAGCTCCAAGGACAAGAATTAATGGGACAAATCCTGAGGGAGTCAGTCTGGCTCCTGTCAGCTGGCTCACAGAGAAGGGATTGCCACTGCTGTTGACAGTGGACAGAAAAACCATCCAAATGGCTGTGAAATACTACCGGGGCACGCTCCTACCCCTGTTCCTAAAGGTCCCAGCAAGTCAATGCCACACTGGTGGGCAGTGACTGTCATTACCTGGCTTCCCAGCCATGCTGATGAGCAGAATGACGCTCCTGGCTGCTGTGCAGAGGGTGAGCCAGCCCGCAGCATCTGTCACCTCGCGGATGACAGCAGCACTCCGGGGCCTGGGCTCGCTGTCGCCGCTGCACAGGCACCGATTGCCCCTTGGCAAGGTCCCGGTCCCCACCCCTGTGCCACCGCACCAGAGGCTGCACAGCCTGCCGGGCTCCCTGGGAGCCTTCTGCTGCCAGAAGGGCAATTTGCAACCATTATGCGTTTGATTTCAGAAAGTGTTTTCCCACGACTGAAAAGATTAAATTTTAATTTAATGCCGGGTTGTGTGAGGCGAGGAGGGGGAGTGCACTCTGCGTGGAAAAACTGACGGTGGAGCCTCGAGCTGCTGGGAGTGGGACAACAGAGGGCACCAGAGCCTCCAGCTCAAGAGAATCAGGGGATAAATGAAGCACGGGTGAAGCGCACGAGTTCATTGCCGGGTTCAGCGCTGCCGGGCTGTGACAGCCCCGGGACACCTGTGCCCTGCACTGACACCTGCAGCCACCGCGGATCTCCCTCCCCGCCGGGACACTGCGTGTACCCTGCAGCCTTTCTGAGGAGCCAGCCCACCTGTCGGCCTCGCAGGGAGCAGGTAAAGGCTTTTCCTTGTCCCACAGTGGTGTGTGGCAGTGGGCTCTGCTCGGCCCTTCAGGGTGTGCTTTCTCACCTGCTTGCCAGCAACTGGGGCAGTCAGCGCCGGCTGCCGATTCCCTCCTGCTTTCACTGCTGTTCTGCCTCTCTGTTTTGCAGCTACATTCCATTCGGGGGGTCTTTGCCCCTCGCTGCAGTTTCCCATTAGTGCTTCCTCAGTGTGGGTGTTCAGAGCTGCCACCAGTCCTGTGCTGGCTTGGGGGGTTCGGTGGGGCTGGGACGTCCAGCCCAGGGGCTCAGCGGTTCCTCAGGCCAGTGACAGGCAGGCAGAGTGGCTTTTCCACTGCAAGGTGCCCACAGCAGGCTGCCAGGGAGCAGCTGCAGCATAGGCTGAAACCACAGTGACCAAAACCTATGAGGCTGAAAGCCCAAGAGCACTAGGACACCGGCTGTATGTTAGTTCCTCCATGAATTCCACCCTAAAAATGACTGTACGCCTGTGGTTCAGCATTGCCGTAGCAGTTCTGGTAGTAGGGCAGGTGTTGTGTTTTCCTCTGGTCTTGCCAGATCTGTCTCCCAATCCTGGACACTAAAAACAGTTCACTTGATGTAATCATGTATTTTCACTACAATTTACATGTTGGTGTTTAGAAGCTGCTGACTTATAAGGCAATGTACTGGTAAGAGATTGTAGGAACCCGGGCACTTTCCATGCCTGGCCCATTGTAAACACGTCCTTTATGAGCTGCAGACAAAGTCTGATTCATCCTCCTTGCTGATGGCAAATGCCCTGAAATATTTAAAGGAAGAGCAGGAGGTAGTCTAAGTTCTTGGATTCATGTTTTCTGCCCTAGAAAAATTTTGGCTTCCTACCTTTGAAAGCTGAGTTCAGACACGTGCTCACTTTCCCTTCTTTCTCTGCAGGCTTGTTATCTGCTAGGGCTGCTGGTACCCCTGCTGAGCTGTTCCTCCCCAGCAGAGGAATGATTTGTGTTTGGAGGCACAAATCCTGCCCACAGCAGGCACCCACCCACCCAGCAGCCTGCAGCAGCATTCCCACTGCCCCTGGGAACAAAGCCACTGGGCTGGAAGGGCTCAAGCTCTGAGGATGTTCTCAGGTCTGGCCAGAGACCGGAGCAAACCCATGGGTGGCTTCAGCAGCGAAGCAAGGGCCATGGAGGGCAAATGGGGAATGCTGTCCAGGTAAATGGGGAATGCTGCCCAGGTAAATGGGGAATGCTGCCCAGGAAAATGGGGAACACTGCCCAGGTAAATGGGAATGTTGCCCAAGTAAATGGGGAATACTGCCCAGGGCAAATGGGGAATGCTACCCAGGAAAATGGGGAACACTGGCCAGGTAAATGGGGAGCACTGCCCAGGTAAATGGGGAATACTGCCCAGGTAAATGGGAATGCTGCCCAGGGCTAATGGGGAATGCTTCCCAGCTCTGGTGTGGGCTGCCCTAAAGCCAGTGGCTCTGACAACCACAGCAGAGGCAAAGGAAATAACAAAAATTATCTTTCTTCTTTGCTATGACCCAAACGGTTCACAGCAGGACTGGAGGGACCATGAGGCAGGCTTCAGCCTGCAACAGCAGCCAGAGAGGGCTGTCTCGGTGGTTTTTGTCATAGCTGGCAGTGAGTGACAGTGTAACTTTGATGGCTGAGGGATTCATGGTGCTGGTGAGCCACTGAACCCCTCCAGAGTCTGCCCACATGAGCAGTGCAGGGACACGAGGAGCTGCAGGGCCACGAGAGGGGGACACAGCCACAGGATCCTGTCACTGAGCTCAGTCTCATGCTGCACTCTTTTCTCGCAGGGACAGCCCAGCATGGACAACTGCACTGAGAGAAATGCACATGGTAGCATTGTCCTGCTTCAGATGGTTGTGTACATCCCAGTGCTCGCTCTGGGGATCCCACTGAATGCAATTGCCTTCTGGGTCTTCTGCTGCAAACTCAAGAGATGGACGGAGACAAAAGTGTACATGATCAACCTCATCGTGGCAGACAGTTTCCTGCTCTTCACCCTGCCTTTCTTGCTGTATTTTACCAAGTACAAACATCCCATAGACCAGCTGTGTTTAGCCATACAAAACATCTATTTTACAAACATGCCTATGAGCATCCTTATCATCACCCTGATTGCGATTGATCGATACATTGCAATCAAGTTCCCTCTAAAAGCGAAGATTCTTCGATCCCCACTGAAATCAGCTTCTATCTGTGGCTTTCTTTGGATAATAATGATAATTTATTCCAATTTGCAACGCACGCTTTACAGTAACTGGGAAGGTTGTTGCTTTCAGAAGCAATCTATTCGACCTAGGTATTTTTCTTTATTTTACAGTATCTGTGCCTATTTTATTCCCTTAGGGATTGTGGTTTTTTGCTCAGTACAAGTCATCAGGTGTCTAAAAAAGAAGATGGCCACAAGCCCTCATGAGACAAAACTATTCCAGAAGGCCGTGCACATTGTTTCTGTGAATTTGTGTGTGTTTGCTGTCTGTTTCTCACCTTTCCACATCTCACTGCTCTTGCGGTTTGCAGTGGAAGTTGCTGGAGCTCATTCTCTGATCCCGGGAGTTATAACCTATATTAAGGTCTCTGCATGCTTAGCAAATTGTAACTGCTGTCTGGATGCATTTTGCTATTATTTTGCAGCCAGGGAATTTCCAGAGTTTTCTTCTATGCTCCCCAAGTGTATATTTAGGAGGTCCAAGATGAACCAAAGCGAGGAGTCCCAGCCACCCACGGATCAAGTGATGGCATAAACAAGCTGTAGTGCACAGCAGGTGTTGAGTGCCACAATGCTGCTCGAGTTTTGAGGCACAGGGAATGGGACCACCTACAGTGTTTGCAACCATTGTAACCATAGGCATATGTACAAAAAGGGGCAAAACCCTCCAAAGGGTCTGATGCTAACTTGAATTTTGTCCTGCTGTCCTCAGTGACTTGACTCCAGCTCTGACTACTATCTTGTATTGTTGCATCGCAGCTCCAGGCACCTCCTGATGACAGCTTGTCTTGGTTGGCTTCATGGCCCTTCACTTTCAGTGTCTTCTGACTTGTAAACCTCTAAAAAATTTCTTCCTGGGACTACAAGATCACCTTCTGCTCATGTAAACTCAGAGGCAATTAACTTCCTTAGTGACAACTGACGTATAGTTCCCCGACAAATCTGTCACCACGCAGTGACACTCGTTCAGAAACGAGTCTGAAACCCCTGACTAGACCTTGGTCAAATCAACACTCAAAGGATTGTTCCCAGCACGGAAAGTGTTCCATATCCAAACATTAGATCCACCTGCTTTGTGTCAATTCTTTGGCAGACAACACGGTGGAAGCTACAGTGAGCAACTGTGCCATAAAAACAGATGAAACCACTCAGGTCATTCAGCTGATAATTCGTGTCTCAATTTTCTTCACTGGTGTATTTTCTAATGCTCTGGCATTTACTGGTATTTCACTGCAAGCAGAGCAAGTAGCCTGTGTGTGTATGGGACCAGTTTAACCACTGCACACCGTTTAGCCCTTGTTCTGCCTTCTAAGTTCTCTTTTCAAGGACAGGAAAAGATATGGAAGACAAACAATGCCCAATCTCAACAACCATCTATTGCTTAAGGAGATGTGTGAGTGTTGTCACCCCTGTAGCCATCAACAAATCTGCTGCAATTAACTACCCTCAGAAAGCAAGAGGCTCCTCGATAGACATCTCTTGCCATCCAGGCAAGTGGTGTTCAGCAAGGAAAAACACTTCTAGTTCAGGAACAGCACAGAAAGCCTTCAAAAACATTTTTGGACCTAGGATTCCTTTCTGAGACCTTGCATCTCATTGCTTATAATGAATGCCTATTCTAAAAGGATTATTATGATTTTTTTTATTATTTTGAAAAAATAGATGAAGATTCATATCAGCCTGGTAACCTACTGTTAATCTAGAAAGCAAACAACTTGCTTGTTTTTGCCAATTCAGTCATGCTCATGTTTTCTTCCAGTTAACATGGAGAACGTGTTCAACTTCCAATGGGCTCCAAATAGGTCATCTACTCTGAAATACAGAACAGCAATGTTTTTATACATGTGGCCTCACATATAGGTCTCATAAGTATTCCTTTTTCTCATTGTGAAGGGGAAATTAGTTGACTTCACAATCCCTGTCATAACTGAGATTTTTTGCTGTTTCCACTGAATGCTATGAAAACAAACAAAAAAATAAAACCATACTTTTGCAAGTGAAAATAAAGGTGTGTCATAGTAATATATCTGTAAATAAATACTCATTTATTACAATTATATACCAGAGTCTTCTATTCTTAATGCTACACCTATGCTGGAGACTGGGAGAAAAGACTTTGCCACCAAGATACAAGATTTTACAGCAGGATATTTAACAGTGAAACCCAAAGATGAGCAAGGAACTTTCTGATTATCTGGAGATATATGTTCTACCTTGGACAAAAATTACTATCTGGTTTATATGTCAAGTTTAGGATGGGTTTCTGGCATCCTCCTTCAGTCTGAACAAAGGCTCAGCTCCCTGAGTGCGCCCAGTAAATGGAACAGATGAGTTAGCAGACCCTGGGCCACAACGAACTACTGGCCACCATCCAACACTGCAATAGCAATCCAGGAGGATGATGACACGCTTAACCCCAAATCTTTTCCATTTCCTAGCACAAGAGTCAGGGAAATGGTAGTGGGGACCAGCCACAGCTGCCAAAGTCCATCAGCTGCCCCAAACAGCAAGGCTGAACCACTGCATTTTACCAACATTTCTGCAAGATATAACTTTCCCGTCCCTTAAAAGAAAAAAATGCTAATAATGGTTTCCACTTCAGGCTTGAGAAAAAAACAACAAAAACAAACAAACAAACAAAAAACTAAAACAAAAAAAACACAAGGAAAAGCCTACAGAGTAACTCAGAATCTTACTTTTATGTGAGTGAGTGAGTGAGTGAGTGAGTGAGTAGCCATCGGACACAGCATTTTTTGCCCTCCTATGCACGGAAGGCATAAGACAGTATTTTGCTGTTTGGTGTCATTTGGGTAGGCCTGAAACCTGAGTTCTTACCAGAGTTTTGAGCTCCAGGGGCTGAAGGACACACCAGAGAGCTGTGGGCTGGGTGCTGCTTTCAGGGGTTGGAAGCATCTCTGGTTTTGTTTCCTTGGTGCAGTACAGGTGTTCCAGTGGTGAGCATTGCCTGGCAGCCTCCAGGGAACTCCACAAGCACTGAAGCAGCATCAGGCAGTTGGGAAGCACAGGATTTTCTATGCCCTGCCCAGTGTGTGTGCACAGATACTCAGCTGGTCCCTGGTGCTGCTGATGCCTTAGGATTTTAGCTTTTATATTTTTCATATATTTGTAGTCCTGCAATTCTTTAGTGTGTAACTCCAAACTCCATATTCAGTGTTAGCTGCTGCTTTCCCATTCTGGTCAGACACAGCAATTCCTCTCCAGGCCTGGGAAACAAGGACCCCTCACTGCCCCAGGCCCCGAGAGATAGAAACAAAAGTGAGTTGGGGGGAGTAAACTTGGGGTAAATTACTTCATTACCTGAAGCTGTAATTGGAAGATTAACCCCAATATGCAAATGGCCCAAACTTATAAAAGTGTGAAAACCCGTGACCCCTGGTCCATTTTGGGTGCAGCCCTTGGGGGGCTTTGTCTGCCCTAAATGTACCTGAATAATAGATATCCAATAAATACAACTGCTTTTCATTCCCTTAACTTTGCCTGTGCTCTGTTTTTAGGTAGCCTCGAAAGGCATCACCTCAAAAGGCAGGACTGTGGGAGAGGTGCAGCACAGAGAGCCCTGACAGGGTTTTCTGCTGTGGGGAACTCCGTGCGGTGCTGGGGAAGGGAAAGATGAAACAGCCCCAACAGCCAGGGCTGGTCACTCTGTGAGACTACTGCACTTAGCCTCAAACAGCCATTTGACATGCTATGAAAATAACAGACATGTGTTGCTCTCAACCCTACAGTTCTCTTTTGGTCAAGATCTGCTGTTGCACCATCCCTTCCTGCCAAGAGAAAGGCAGAAAAGAAACCACGCGGGGCAGAGGCACAGCAGGGCCGGGTGCTGCAGGGCAGCCCAGAGTCCTGTGTCCCTCTCCCGGGCATGCAGATGGCACCAATACCCCTCCCATCTTGCCAGAGGCTCTGCCCCACTCTGGCATTCCAGCAGCTGCAGCCAGCAGGATACAGGGATGCAGGGGAGATGGAGATTTTCCCTGGCAGGGAAAGGAGGCAGGAGCCCATCAGTCTGTCCGTCAGCAGGCCATACCAGTGGCTCTTTCCCTTACAGGAATATTTTGTCCCATTGGCTACTTTCATCAGGAAAATGGCTTTTCCGGGCACAATGCGGTGGATGCTGGTGCCAGTGCAAGGCCCTTTGGAGCTCGCTGCAGGCAGCACTGCAGCCTGTACTGTGCTGGAATCCCCTGCCCAAGTGTCACCCCCACTGCGCCACACGGTGACAGCACTCTCAGGACTGAGGCAGGCTGAGAAGTGCAGAGGCAGGGGAAATACCCGGTGAGTGCCGTAGTCCATGGCAGGGGCGATAAAGCCTGTGGCTGCCTGGAAGGAGAGGACCGTGAGCAGCTGCACACGAGCGTGGCTGATGGGGGGACGAGGTGAAGGATGGGGATCCTGGTGCTGTGGTGGCCAGGAATCAGGCACAGACCCAAGAGCCTCAGCAGGAGACAGGTAAGTTGTCCACAGACAGCACTTAGTCCTAGCTTTGCTGTCTGGTAGCTGATGTTGAGTTAGCTTTGACACATCCTGGTGAACCTGCTGCTCACAGCCAGCTGCTTTCTGCCTTGTGACATGGCTTGTCCCTCTCCTGAGACCTCTCTGGGCTGATGAGACCCTCATTTGGCAACCACAGCTCCAAGCTGTGGATGGGAAGCATCACACTGGAGAGGTGCTATGAGCTGAGCTCCTCCAGGCATGATTTTGGCTGCTCATGGTTTATATCACTAATGATTGACTGGACATAGACAAGGGGAGGGTGTAAACAACACTTGAGGATGATGCAAAGTTTTCTATACAGTGATGAAACTACCACAACCCAGAAGCTGGATGACTTTGGAAAACTAAAGTACCAAGGAGTACTAAAGTACCAACTTTAGTAAAGTTGGTACTAAAGTAAAGTTACTTTGTTGGTAACTAAAGTACCAACAAGGACTATGACATAAAAATGTTGTTGGTTGGGGATCAATGAGCTGGGCACACTAATATGTCAGTAACCACTTGTAAGGATCCACCAAGGAGCAGCCCCAAGAAGGGCAAAAGCAATCCCTGGAAAGTTAGGCATTGTACTGGAAAGTCAGTCAAGGTTGACTGTACACTGGCATGGAATTATATTCAAGGGCTGGGTTGTGATGTGCGGACAGACAATGCAGAAGTACTCCAGAAGCTGCTCTAGGAGGACCTGGAAAGTGCAAAGGGGAAATCAGTTTACCCAAGAAGCAATTCAAGATACTAATATCAGGACCTTTAAGCTCATTGATCAACTTGTCTGAGCTTTTCTGGTAAACAGGCTGCCATGGGGAGCCCAAGAGCAGCCCCTGGGACTCAGGCACCTGCAACCACAGAGCAGTCACAAAGTCAGCAGGTCACAGGGTCACAGTGCCACGTTTTCTCGGAATTGCTGGCTGAGAAGAACTATGGAAGACAAGAGAACTACTATGATTCAGAGTGAAACGCTTTATAATAATCACAAAACTGCCTGCAAACCACTGCCCTCACCTCTCCAAGAGCTGCAGGGCTGTTAGTCCTCTTCTGTCCCAGGGCTCAGGCAGTGTGACAACAGAAGCCACTCGTGCTCCAATCCCAGCAGGGGTGGCACTCTGGGAGGCAGAGAGAAGCCCTCAGGACCTTCCAGGGCAACGGGTCCCGTCCAAGCACAGTCTTGTTGGGCGAGGAGGGTCAACAGGTTTTGCCAGTGAGACATCAAGCAGTGGAAGGCAAAGCAAAGGAAAAACCCAAAGCTATTCCACAGCCAAAGGAACTGCTGCAGGGATGCACGGCAGACAAACCTTTCACCTCCCTGCAGGACTATTGCAGGCTCCTCAGTTAGCAGGAGGTGGTACAAGCCACACCAATGGTGATGACAGAGGAAGCTCTGCTCTGTGTTCAGGAGTGTGGGTGCTTTCTCGGCCGGCGCTGCTGCTCTCACAGCCACCAGAAATCGGTGATCAGAGGACACCTCGCTGGTCATGTGCAAGGAGCACTGCTCGTCGCGCCTGCACAGCTCTCCACGGCTGGGCTGCAGGAGCTCGCTCTCTCCAAGGACGGCGAGAGAACAGGTAATTTTTACTGACACTGTTATTTGAATTCCGCAAGGCATCGCCTTTCCCCAGGTGGGACACCAGAACAAGGATGGAGAAAGAGAGGGCTGGAGCCAATGTATTTTCAAAGGTTCATTTTGATACTGGCCACATCTGACACATTTTGGGATGCTTAAGGGCTGTCTCAGCCTTTGCTTGATCTTTTCTAGGTCTCCCTCTTATGATCTTCCCTTCTATCTTATGGGCTCGTAATGCATTTCTCATGTCCAGAGGCCAGAGCTGCTGCAGGTATCTGCTGTGCCACATTCCCTCACCTCTTCAGAGGTCTCCTGGCATGATTCCTCTGCTGCACGATTTTCAGAGTTAACCAAGACCCACAGATGCACATAAATGCTTCACCACTGCCTTATGGTTTGCTTGCTGGGGATGCTTTTGAGACCCATGAACCTTCCCCCATGGAGCCATGTTCCCCTTGCAGGGAAAACCCAAAGACGTGTCAGACATCCTGGATCTTTTCTGTCCATGAACAGTTGCACCTGGAATGTGCTTCTGCATGAACTCCTCTAAAGCTGGAGGGCAAACAGCAATATTGTCCTTAGATCCAAGGTGATAAAACCACCTGCTAGACATAGCTCACCTCTTCCACATGGCTGCTGATAACATTCCTGCCATGGCATCCGTGACTTTCTTTTGTCTTGGAATTGTGGCAGTTTGCTGTAATACTTCTGAGATAAAGACCAGCTTTGACAACTCTTGGAAGGCAGCTAGCAGACCCAGTACTCCAATTCTCAGTGCAGCCCTCTGAGTACAGAATTTGGTGGCAGCTGAAACTAGAGAGATATACTAATAAGAGATACGCTAATAATTCCTTGTATCACCAATGAGAGGTGAAGCAGAGACTTCTCAGGACTGAGGGAATGGACAGCTGTCCTTCTGCAGCACATCTGGAACATTTTAAGCTGTGAGGACACTGTCTGGCTTCCACTGAGCCCTGCTGTAAGGGAAGGGATGAGAGCTGGGTTTAGGCATCCCCTTCCCATTATCAAATGTTTGCAATGGCTCACATAACTCCTTGCTGCAGGGTATCTGCTGCTGCCTGATCCAAAGCTGAGCCGAAATAGAGGCCCAAGCCCTTTCCCTGCCACCCTCCAGGAGCAGTTTTCCCCATACAGGACTCAGGGAGAATCTAAGCTTTTCTCTGCTTCACAACTGCTCAGGCTTGTGTCCCTGTCCCTCTTCTTCCCACTAGGTACCATACATCAGGTTTTCATGGACAGTAAAGCCCTGACCTTTCTCGATTAGAATTAATCACTGCTTCAATCCAGAACCTCCCTTGTAAAAGGCGTAATTTGCTTTCGCAGGAACTGCATTTTGATACTCCCAAAATGAACCACAACAGCTGCAATATCACAGCCTATGAAACATTTTCACTCATCCAGCTGTGTGTTTACATCCCAGTTTTCATTTTGGGCATTGTGCTGAACGTGTTGGCGCTGTGGGTGTTCTGTTGCAAACTCAGCAACTGGACAGAAACCAGAGTATACATGGTCAACTTGGCTGTGGCTGACTGCTTGCTGCTCTTCACCTTGCCGTTCAAAACTCTGTCCCAGTTCCAGCACCTGAAGGTAGATGGGTGGTGCCTGGTTCTGGAAAGTGGCTATTTCATAAACCGCTTTATGAGCATCGGAATCATCACCCTCATCGCCGCTGACAGGTACCTTGCAATCAAGTACCCTTTGAGATCCAAGGCACTGAGGTCACCACTGAAGGCAGCTTTTGCCTCTGGATTCCTTTGGATAGTCATCATCTGTGAGACTTCCCTCATTAAAAGCTTTGAGGACCGAAGAGAAGATAAGTTTTGCTTTGAAAAATCTTCTGTGACACCCTCAGTGATCACACTGTGTGCCATTATTACAGGGTTTTTCATACCACTGCTCATCCTGAGTTACTGCTCCATACAAATCATTGCAGAGCTCAGGAGAAAGAAGAACGGAAACTGTCACAACGAAAGGCTAATCAGGAAAGCAGTCCACATTGTGTCTGCAAACATGGCTGTGTTCATCATCTGCTTTTTACCTCTTTACCTGGGGCACCTCCTGCGCTTCCTCATGGACTCCCTCAGCTCCGACTGCTCGGCGATACGGAGCATTAACAACTTTGTTCACTTTGCCTCTATCCTCGCCAGCACAAACGGCTGCCTGGACGCCATTTGTTACTACTTTGTCAACAAGGAGTTTAAGGAAGCGTCTTCCAAGCTAGCAAAGTCCAAATCTGAGGCCAGTGAAGAAGGTGAAATTCAGCTCCCCCACATAACGCATTAATGCAAAACACGTACAGCACACATTTTTTATTTGCTGCGTTCACCTGGGACTCACTAGCAGGGTTTCACACTTGCTTTTTATAAGAGTGGGATGGAGGGACATTCTACTAATGGGAAACATTCAGATCCATGATTCAGCTCTGAATCAGACAACCACAGCAGTCCAGATCCTGATCTAATGATCTAGATTGCTGCTGACAATTCTCTCTGCTTTAACGCAAATCTGTGTAAAATTATAGATTTCCCCTGCTAAAAATCCCCTGTCTTTCATTTTCCCATGAAACCCAAAAGAAGCACAGGCAGTGGAAAAGGATTAGAAAGTTTTGTCTCTCAACCCCACTGATCCCTGGATCAGCATGCAGCTGTGACAAAGAAATAGGCTATTCCAAATATCAACAAATTAAAATTTCAAATGTCAGAATTAAACCATGCAGAAAAAGAAAGAGGTGTATCTATAAGTCACAAACATACCGATTTTTAGTTGCTAATAATTCACAGCCCCATAACAGGCATATTTAGCTTGCTTTAAAGAACTTTACAGCAATGTAACAGCTACAAAATGGTCATCATTACAATACAAGGTCAGAAAGAATTGCAATTGCTTGCACTGGGGAAAAACTTTACACCAAAAATGTTTGAGTCAAAGAGCATTAAAATTAAATAAAAGAGTTGGTGCATGGCAGTGGGAACAAGGACTCTGTATTAGTACTCTATTCAACCTTACATCGTAAAGAATTGTCTAAAGAAAGTGGTAGCAAAGCTGTTCCAAAGAAATCAACCTAAATAAAGTTGTGTCACTAACATGGAATTCAGTCTCTTAATGAGTTAAATGGAAAAGGTGGGAGACAGGGTGGTAGAGGACCTGCTGTGCTGTCTGCCCAGGAGGGACAGCTGCCTGTTGTCCAAGCCAGGGCCAGTGGGTATGAGCTCCAGCTGGGACTGGCATTTCCCAAGGCAGAGCAGAGCGTGCCAGCCCGTAGTGATTTCACCACAAGCACCCAAGCAGGTGAAACCACTCAGCAGCTTCAGACCAAGCACCCTGAGCTGGGCTGCACCGCACACACGCCTCCCCTCACACCTCCCAACCCTAGGCCGGGCTGCTGTATTTGTTTTGGTTTAGGGCAAATCTGGGAGGAAGCTTCCAAAGGGGTTTTTCTAGAAAGCAGATCTGAGTGGCCCTTTTCCCAACTGGTTTGGGAAAAGATTTTTCTTTGGATGAAAGTGGAATAAAATCCTGTTTATTTAACAAGCAAAGTATTCACAAGTATAAAAACAATTAATAATATTAAACAATCAAGTTTCTAGCCGTTCTGAAGAGATGGCAAATGCAGAAAGTCTTTTTTTGTGGGGTGTAGCTTGGCTTGCTTAGTCTTTTATCAGTCCCTCCTGTGTCAGAAAATACCGCATCCTGGGCCACAGGCGTGAGCTCCCAGTGTTCTTCTGGGTTTTCAGTCCAGAGCAGGTTGGAACAGTTCCAAGAAAAAGAAAAGTGACAGTCTGGGGAACATCTCTGCTTCAGTTAGCTAAAAACAACTAACTATAAAGCAAAGGACAGCTCTTTCTTGCTGTCCGTGCTGCAGACAGCACAGTCCATGGGAAGGACTGCGGGGGAGCAAGCACAGTTTCTGGAAACAAATTTTATTATTCCCTTTTTTTCTTTATTATTTCGGGTTTTTTGTTCCACTTCGCTCTCGGAGCCAGTCTTAAAGGTGCAGGACTCAATACCCTGCATAAGCAGAACAGATGACTGGGATACAAGCATCATATAGTCACTCTGGGACAGCTGCCATCCACCTGCACATGCTGGGCCCAGCCCTGCTGCCACAGAAACATCCTCAGAGTCCCCACAGCCAGCCCTGCCTTTGTGTCCCCTCCTATTCAAGGCAATGCCCAAGGAGGAGCCCCCTGCTGCAGACAATGGCTGAGCAGAGCCCTCCATCCACCTGGGCAGTGGCTGCTCTGTTGTACAGGACAGCAGCAAAACCCTGCCAGCCTCCCGAGGGGGTGCAGGCTGCTCGGCATGCTTGCCAGAGATCCAGGTAGAAATGGGGATATCTGCTCTGTAATCACCAAAATCTGAAAGCAGAATCTTTCCTTTGCTTACTGCACAATGGGGAGGAAAAGGAGGAGAGGCTCTGGCTGCAAGGACCTTTTAAGGAGGTTGGTTTCTCTCCCCTTTTCTACACTTGCATTTCCTTTGAACAGATCAAAGCAGCAACTGAAGGGTGCTGTGCCTGCAGAGATGGACTAGCTGCTGCTGGCTCAGCCCAAGGTCACACCCTGCTTCCCCAGCCCTGCTGCTGCTGGCTTTCCTGCATCCCTGAGTAACATATGCACCTCTGTGATCTGATGGATTGTTCCCCAGGAAAACTCAACAGATCTTTAGCATTCTCTCCCCAGTGTAGGATTTGTGAGGTGAGAGCACGGTGATTTGAGAGATTACCTGATTGCCAGTGTGTTTTTTCTATACCTCCAGACTCACCAGCATGATGTGAGCTCTTCAGAGGTGAAAGCTCTGCACAAACCCAGCTTCTGTTTAAGAGAGGCAAGAAAAAAACCACTTCTACTCCACTAACCACTAATGAAAAGGGTGGGGAAGACACAAAGCAGCCAGTAAACAAAGCATTTCCGAGCACGTTCGGCTAACCCACCTCACCTCCAGGAACGCCTCTTCCTCTGGCAGCCGTTTGCCCGGAGACACCCACCATGAACGCCTGGCCTGAGGCAGCCAAGCTTCCTCCCCACAGAAACCCCACAGCAGAGCCTCTGAAATGTATGTTCTTCACCACTCAGGCAGGGCAGTCAGGGATTCAAGAGTGCTGGGGCTGAAATATGCAGCACAAGGACCAAGAAAGTGCCAAGTTCCCCAGCTAGAAAACTGGTTTTTACTGTTCTGTCTGTTCACTGTCTTTTGCTTTTCCCTTCTGGAGCTTTCAGGTTGATTTAGCACAAGGAGTGTCCTCTAAATTCATGACCCACCTGGCCAAGTTCTCCCACTCGTACAGAGAAGAGGTAAGAGAAGAATTAAGCACTGAGGAGGCAGCAGTGATATACAGGTATTTCTGGTGAGCTCAGCAGCCTCTGGGAGACACGGGGGATCTGAGCACCTGCCAACAAGATACTGATTCTGCCACCACTGCCTGGAAGGCAGACCATAACTATGCAGGCAGTGCAGGCCTTGCCTGGCTTGCTTTTATCTTGTTGCAAAAACCTCTCACCACATCCGCCAGCTTTCGAGTATGTGCAATTTAACCTTCATAGCACAGCATGCACTCTGCCTTCCAGACTTCCCAGATTTCTCTGGAGCCGAGTCTGGACAACACCAACAGTGGGCTTGCCAGGTGAGGAGGGCACAGGTATGAGAAGGGATGGAACCTCCACCTCTCAGACTCCCAACCTGCACGACTTCATCCTGCCTTTGTCAGGCCACGCCGCCCTCCCAGCAGGCAGCCCCTACATTAGAATAATTCTGCGATTCTATGAATAGGTGACAAAGCTGGGTGCAGCCAGTGTCATACCTGTCAAAAACACCGAATGGATGTGTTGCAAAAGCAGATGGAAGTAGAGCAGCTGCAGCACTGGACGTGGCCGCACAGGCAGGACACACACACAGAGTGCAGGTGCACACCCAAACCTCCCTCTGACTTTCCTGTTGGTGCTCACATTGGTCTGCTAACATCTCACACCAGATTTTTTGCTTGGGGCTTTCCATTTGCTTTTGTTGTCACATTTTAACAACGAACCCTGCTGCCAGCCAGGGCAGCTGACTTAAAAATGAGAGTTCAGCTGAATGTCAGGTGTGGGGGGAAAGTGTGAAAGCTGCTACCAAAAAGCTGTGACATACTTGAAAACATTTTTTATCGAAGAGAAAGAGGACATTGCTGGGGAAGTGAAAATTGGGGTGGCTCATTATCATTAGCTTGAAGTAGAAGCAATGTCTCAGTTTCACAATGAAGGCTCAGAGACATCTCTGGGTCACTCTGAGGGGATGAGCTGTCCCGTGTGGGCAGTGCCTGCACCACGCAGGAACAGTGTCTGACACTCTGCACTCCTCATCCCTCAACGTGCTAAAAGGCTGCAGCGTCTGCAGCCCTGTCCATCAGAAACCCTGAAAGTTTCATCAGAAAAGTCTGATGACTTTTCATCAGAAAGTCTGCCAGCAGCTTTGCTTTACTAACTTCAAAATTCCCTTTCTGCCTGCTACCATTTTTCTACCAAGGTGAGCACTCTCTAATTCTCGCTTTCTAGCCCTTGGATCTCCATCCAGGCTCCCTTCTTTGGTTCAGTAAAAATCTGGCACAGATATTTCAAGCCTGACTTCCATCAGCCTCAAAATTGCAAAAGCAATTCTTTAGCCTTTGGTGGGTACCCCAAGTTAAGTTAAACCCTTGCTCCATGTTGCTGTATTAAAAAAGGCTCCAGAAGCACCACATTTCCCCTGAAAGTCACATTGCCTGGGGACCAAGGGACCAGCTGTTCTCAGAGCCACAGCAGAGACTCTGCACCATGTCCCCACCACACCATCCTGCACACCCCACACAGCTCCTCTGCATTGCTGCACTCGTTTCATGACTTCCTTGCATTTACACTTGTGCCTGTCACAAAGGTTATTTATTACCTGTTTTTCTGGAGAAGAGCCCTTAGTGGCAGAAGGAAAGGAGCTGCCTGATCTGATCTGGTTCTGTGGCAGAGAGGCAGCTGCGGACATTTTCTCATCAGCCAGTGAGGGCAGAAATCCAGGAGTGATCTTGGGGCAGGAAGGAAGAGATTCCTGTTTAAACTGTAATTTAACAGTAACATCTTTTACAGCTGCTCACTTCCTCTCCTTCCAAATTACTCTGCTAAATGGAAGAACGCAGCTGATACCCCAATACCTTTCTACTCCCCACTGCCAACTGAGCAACCATGGAGAATTAAGTCCTCTATTTTACCACTCCAAGGCTGCCTCCTGTCACGTTCTGGACACGAGAGTGCCAGGCTGGAGTGCCCTGGGAGCTGCTCCCTGTCCCCTCTGCCAGGCCCGGGGGCCAGAGCAGGCTCTGTGCCAGGGAGGAGCACACCCACCACTGCACCTATGCACTCTGCCACTGCAGTTACAGGGTTTCATCTCGAATCATGGTTATATTCACAGTGCTTCCATGATTTTAGAGAGGGAGTGGGTTTGGCTTCAGTTTTGTTTTGAAAGAAACAAGACTTTGAAACATGTTAAAGGTGAAATTAACTGGGCAATAATAAAAGATAAGTGCCTTTAATAACATGACTGGGATTCTTTCTTTTGCCACTTGGCTGGACTCAAATCCAGGGTGAGTTTTGCACCTTTGGGAAGAGCAGATGATATTTTCAGTAGGCAGAGAGCAGCAAGGACTGATCTCACCTCCTGACTCCTGGGGGGATGGATGGTCTGCAGCAGTCCCAGCTCAAATACAGCAACAACAAATACAACCAAACTGCTCCAGATGCACACGTTTGGGGTTTGGTGGGGACTTTTGTTTATTTTTTAAGATCCTTCTGTTCTCACCTCTCACATCAGGAACCTCAGATCTGTTTCAGTCAGAGCAGGAAGTTTTCAGCAGAGGCAGAGCCTTTACCAGCTCCCTCGCTAGGCAAAGCACAGTGTAGGAAATGGGAGCCCTGAAGTGAGCTCCCGTTTTCAGCTCCTGCTGGGCTGCCCAAGGAAAGGCCACCTGGACACCCACTGCCTCCCTTCAGTGAAAGGCAAGTGGGTCCCACCACCTGCCTGCCTTAGGGACAGGGATCCTAACCTGTCAGCATTCCCCACTGGTTTTCAAAAAAAAAAAAAAAAAAAAGAAATAAAATGTAGATTAAAAAATAAGGGGGGGGAGAGAGAGTGGGAAAAAAAAATAAAAAGGCCTCCCACAAAGATGTGGGCACAGGTGAAAAGGCACTCAGTTTTAGAAAGGTCAATGTTTCCCCAAGTTTGCATTGAAAGACTCACCCCAGTTTTGGACTGTGCTGCTGGTTACAATTTATCTACATGATCATTGTGAAGCAGCTTACATGTGAAAACACTGAAAGCAGTTATGAAACCCAACCCATTTCTGGTTGCTTTGGGTTTGTTTTTTTTAATCAATCACATGGGCTTTTGTTTGCCAATATGTGCCAGACTGACTTATTTTCACTGGTGTATTTCAACACTTTCCTCTTCCTCATAAACATACATCCTCACTTCTCCCTTTACCTTCCCTTGAAACATTTCCCTATTTAACATTTTAACATCTTTATTTTCCTGGTAAGAGTGATGCGAAGAGGGCTTGACCTTCTGCTTTCACACGGGGCTGTGTTAGCCAGAGGTTGAAGGCCAAGGTTCTTCAGTTTCCAGCTGCACAAAGGCACAGCACGTCAGATGGCACAGACAGAAGAAAGGAACCACAAAAGCTGATTTTTGTGCAGTTCAAACTTGCCCCCCAGTGATGGCAAAAGCCCTGACAGTGCAAAGGTTTCAGCTGGTGCCAGAGGAGGGACACGGGGGCACAGCTCCCTGGTGCAGGGCACACACTTTGTCCCTTGCTTTTAGCTCTAGTGGCACTGGTCTGCACGGGCTGTCCCCAGCACAGGCACTGGCCTGGCCTCCCCCTGCGTGGTTCATTCTTGGATCTGCACTGGAGCCACCCCACAAACCTCTCCTCCATGGAAGGATGCCCAGGGAAGCTCCGGTAGACTCTCAGGCTCATCCCTGATGCACTAAATACCCTCCCTTGGCTCCAGGTGTGCATTGACCTCCCCTTCCTCCTCCAGGCTGTGTCACGGGAGCCACCCAGCCCAGTGCCACTTTTCATGCCCAGCCAGTCCCAGGATCCTACTGCAGCTGGAAACTGTCTTTTTGCCTCTTTTTGCTGTGACAGAGGAGAGAAATGAGGCTACAAGGTTCAGAGAAAAAATAAGCTTTGGGGATTGCTGTTTCAGTGATGATACTTTCTAGAGAGCAAACTGTGCAGCAGTTTAGTTTTATCTTTCAGAGGATTTCCTTCCTCAGGCTGTTCTGTTTTGTCAGAATCTTGTGCTTGACAGGGTCACCCAGCATCACCACGACATTTCCAATAAACAGTCCCACAGGATCCAGCTGCTCAGCAAAACCACCCTTCCTCCTGTGCCCCCAGCTACAGAAACAGCAGCTCCCCCTCCCCTGGAAAAAGCTGGACATGACCAGGATGAGGCAATGAAAGAGGACAGGCGACCATGGAGGAGGGAGGGAGGTTTCCTCAAGTTTAATTCAGCAGCCCTGTGATATTCCCAACCCAGCCTGAAGGTAGCCAGTGCAGTGAGGCAGCACGTGCACAAGAACTTCCATAAATGCAAGCGAAAGAAAAAGGAAACAGAAAATAGCCCTCAAAAAAACCTCACCTAAGAAACAAAAGCTAAAACAACTCACAAAACAAAAAAAAATCTCAACTAATCTATCTATTGGCTATAGAGAAGGTGACTCATGACAAATTCTTGGGTGTGCAGAGATATGACCACTAAAAGGGCAAATAAGAGGCTCCTTAGAAAACTATTGCCATTTCCATCAGCCATTTGGACTGGCCCTTTCCAAGTCTGGGGGATCTTTTTTTTCCTTTTATCATCATCATCATCATCATCATCATCATCATCCTCCTCCTCCTCTTTAAATGACCCCAGGAGCAGCTCAGCCTTTGCAGCACTCAGAGGTAGATTTTGGCAGTCAGAACTGGTTGCTGTTACTGAGTTATCCTGACCAGTGCTAAGCATCCTGCCCCAGCATGCATCAGTCATCCCAGCCCAGGGCATTTTTGGTGTGTTATCAACTGCAGCAAAATTTATCTGATAGAAAGCCAAAAAACACTAAAAGCAAGCAAGCAAGCAAGCAAACAAAAGCTAAAAAAACCTTTTCTGCAAGAAACATACAACTTTTATCTGTCTCTTTGGCACTGTCTCAAACTCCTTCTCCTTTCCTTTTTTAAGAATAATCATTCCTAAACTAAGGCCAAGACAAAATGGTCAGAATGTATTTATTGCAAGCAGGACCAACAAATTCAGAGATCTTTCCAGGCTGCCCTGTGTGCCTACAGCCCCAGCTGCCACACTGGAGGTGTGAGCACGCTGACAGCCTGAATCTGCCAAGGCAGAAGTTGCAGCCACAACAGGAGGACATCTCTTTTCACTGGTGAACTTGAGCTGTGCAAGCCCCTTTCTTCCTGCAGCAGGTGCAACAGATGCTCCCCTGGTGCTGCAGATCATGGTAGCAGCGCTGTGGGGCAGGGACACAGTGAAGGATAAGCAGCAGCCAACAGCATAAACACCTGGCAAACAGCAGCATTTTGGCATGCAAGGTGAAAGCACTCTTTCTCTTCTCTACAGGGTGAATTCACAGGTAAGGGCAGGAGGTGCCAGAGCTCTTCCTCAGGCCTGTGTTCACCCTCTCGTCATTAAAGATGTTTCTAAGCAATGCTGATATGGGTGGTTGGGGCTCTGGTTTCATGAAAATTCACTGTTTCCTCTAAAGCATTTACAGCTCATTCTGGTGCAGCCTCACCCACCTTCCCAGTGACAGCAAAGACCAGTTTAGCTAACCTCTCCCAGTGCAGGGCCAGTGGGGTTTCACGAGACCATTAATCACCCTCTGCTCAAGCGGGCACTGGGATTTCAGAGTGCCTTGGTGCTCAGTGAAGTCCCTTCACTGTCACAGCTTGACAAAACAGCCCTCAGCTGACGAGAAGAGCAGTGAGAGAAGAAGGTGAGTGGCTGATAAACCCCAGCCAGCAATCCTCCTTCTCACATGGAGCAGTGATTATTCAAAGTCTGTCCCTCCAGCCTGTCTATGTGGGAGTGAAACACCCAGCAGGGCAAAGTCCCCAAGGGCCAGGTCCCTCCTTCTGCACCAGCATCTCCCACTAACCTATTTTACTACCAACCTCCACAGTCAAATTACCAACCACCAGCCTGCAAAATGCAGGAGGAACTGCCTTTCAACCTTCTTCAGCTGACCTTTTACTTCCCTTCCACCCTCTGCCAGAGGAGCCTGCCTCTGATCAACAAAGCCTAAGCCACCAAATGGTTTGTTTCCAGCACATCTGGCTCAATAAATGACACCTAAAAGAGCAAATAAACATAGATGACAGTAAATTAAGGAAGTTCAATCAACCAGAAAGTTGTCACAAAAAAAGGAAAAAATATTTGAGGTTTCACTTTGAGACAATGGCTAAAGAACAGGCCTCCATGAGTGGTCCTCTGTAATTTCTAAAATCCTGGTTTGAGGATAAATATTGTGGACACAAACCTCAGTCTCCAGTGGAGAAGTAAATAATGCATCAGTCAGAATAAAGAGAAAATAACTCCTTTTTCTTCCTTTCCCCCTGTGCTGGTGACAAAAAGTACTGATGTGACATAAGAGGAACAGAAAACATGCACACATCTAGGAGAGACACAGCAGACACAGCAGTGGCTGCAGCATGCAGTCAGGGAAAATAAAATACAATAATTTCCTGATGCATTAAGCTTGTAAAACCAGAGAAATGAGGAATTCCCCATGACTAATATTTCTGAGCAGATAGCATGGGTAGTTGACTACAGATACTTTTATTTTTATAACATGCATTTTCTTGAGCTCCCAATTCTGAGATGTTCTGCATGAACTCGAAGTTTTAGTGATATTTCCACATGGGACTTCCAGACTAAAAGTAGGCTTTTTTTATTATTATTATTTTTTCTTTCAATATAGTGATTACAGAATCCCAGAATCATTAGGTTGGAAGAGACCTTTAAAATTGTTGAGTCCAACCCATGCCCTAAGACCTCAACTAAACCATGGCACTGAGTGCCACATCCAATTTTTTTTAAACACATCCAGGGATGGTGACTCTTTGTGCTAAGCTGCCTTTTCAAGTGTCTGAAGAAATTTCACTCTGAGCCTTTTGAATTCAACCATCTTCCCTCACTGGGCTCAGGGCTCAGATTTGACTCTGCCACTCTGTCTTAGCAACTTCTGTGAGCCCCTGGGCCCCCCTCTCAGCACAGAGCTCCTCTTTGTGGGCAGCCAGAGAAAAAGTGCAAGTGCATGAACTCACTGCCTTCTCATGAGGAAAAGCCTTGCACAGAAATCAGCCTCTCTCCCTACAGCTCTCCCCACAGCCCGGGTTTTCCCAGTTCAGGCTGACAGGCAGCAGAAATCCAGCCGAGCCCACACTGCCCCAGTCCCTCTTGTTTCAAGCAATAAGCACTGTTTAAATGTACATTTTTAATTAATCCCCCCTCTAACTCTTAACTCCTTGTCTCATGTGCTGCAGTGCTGGCTGTCCACAGCGCCTGAGCCCAGGGCACACTGGGTTTGCAGAGCTGGAACACCATCCTTGCCATGGCAGGCTGGAAAACAACCTGATGCTTCCCCAGGCTACTGCAGCCTGTAGCTGAGGATCTTCCCAAACCAGAGACTGTTTCTTGATGTAGAATGGCCCCCTAGGGACATTTCTGCTCCCCACGAGTGCACAGAAACACGTAAAATTAACCACTCGGTCCACACCTGGCTTCCGCAGCACGTCCCTGCCCCTGCCAGAGCTTGGTGCAGCATCATGCCAGGCACAAGAGGGGCCAGCTGCAGCCAGAGCCCACCAGGGAAATCCTGAGCTGCATCCTGCTCTGGATGGCAAACATCTGCACACACCCAGAGCTGCTGAAGCTGAAGACTGCTCTCCAAAAGGCCCAAGTGGTGCTGTTGCACTGCAGGGTTGGACGAAGCGTCAAGCCACTAAAGGGGAACCTCACCTCTGAAACGAACTCCAGCATGCCTGGGAGAGGAAGGGAAGAAGGGGGCCTTAGAAAGCAGGAAGAGGTATTTGGAGCAGATTTCTGCTGGCCTGCCCAAAGGAGGGTGCCTGGGAACTTACACCTTTGCTTGGGTGTCTACAGAGATATTTAAAAGGACTCATTTGCAGTATGTCTAACACATTTGGAAGAGAAAAAATAACCTAAAAACTGATTTCCTACATGTTTTTTCCTTATCCTCCTTTAGCTAGTTTCTTTCCTCCCACAGTTGCTTGTGCAGGTAGCCTGGGAGACCTCAGCTCACCTCAAAGCCAAGCAAAAGGGATTTGGGGGAAGGGGGAAACCCAAGCTGGGATTAAATGAAAGGGAGGTGGAAAGGAAACAGGAGGTGAAGCAAACTCCGCATTAATATCAGTTTTGATACATTGAAAATGTATTCAGCTCCTCTGAAATACCTTTGTGCTCATGCTCTCACTCTGCTTTCTTCCATGGGAGAAGGGATGGGAAGCAGGGTCTAACCTTAACCAAGAAATGTCAAATTCCCATTCTGCTTCAGAGAGCTAATCTAAAAAAAAGAACAATTCTCATAGACATTTTTCCAGCCCTGGTGATAAGCTAGAAGGACCCAGAAAGGACTCCTTCAGCACAGCTTACTCTGGTCTCCAGAGGACACTTGGCAAAGAAACATGAAGAAAACTACATTAATTCTTTTCACATCTCTATTTCTTTTCCCCATTTTTCTGTTGCTCTCTTTTGCTGGATTTCTTTTTATAGAGTGCAGTGATGTGTGGGGAAACTCCTGCCTTCAGTCAGCTGCAGCCACTGGGGAGATCAGGGAACAAACCTGTGCTAAAGTGGGCATGCAGTAAAGCAGTCTGGGGTTCCACCCCCTGGTCTGGGGCTCCTGCCCACGTGCAGAAAATAAGGGAGGATTCATGCCAAGGTACGAGTTTGTGGGATTACACTGGTTTGTGCTCCAAGTGTGCCAGCACACTGCTCTGCCTTCCTCAGCTGTAACACACCAAGCTGGCACATTATCCAAGGTGCTTTATAATTACCTCAGTCTCTGCCCGTGGGAGCACAGCCTTGTGGGAAAGGCTTGAAGAGACCATCTAGCTAAAGGCCAGCCCAAGCGTTCCCATAGCTAGCAGAATTTTGTCTAACCTGCTCGGTATAACACCTCCCAGGAAGGGGTATTTCTAGTTTCATCTATCTGCAGCATTAGAAAGGTTTATTTGAATTTCCAGACAGAGTATTTCCAGCTGCAGTGTAAATCCATTATTTCTTTTCTCACTTGAAGTGGATATAGCAGACTATTTCCTTCCCCTTCACAGTTGTCATTTATGTATTCAAAGACCTATTTGTGCCCTTCCACCCCAATATCTGTGCTCTAAATACTCTCAGCTACTTCTGTGCTTCAGATATTGCTAGCTATGTTTGCTTCTGTTTTCTAGGCTCTCTCCTGGATTGAGCTGGGTCTCTTTCTTTCTTTCTTTCTTTCTTTCTTTCTTTTTCTTTCTTTCTTTCTTTCTTTCTTTCTTTCTTTCTTTCTTTCCTTTCTTTCTTTCTTTCTTTCTTTCTTTCATTCTTTCTTTCTTTCTTTCTTTCTTTCTCTCTTTCTTTCTTTCTCTCTTTCTTTCTCTCTTCTTTTTGTCTCTCTCTCTCTCCCTTTCTCCCTTCCTCTCTTTCTTTCTTTCTGTCTTTCTGTCTTGGCACTCAAGACTGAATATAGTTCTTCCTACTATATAGTCCTTCTACATGCTCAAACAATTGGTATCCCATAATCACATTGACATTTTTTCTACAATAGCATAATCTTCTATTTCATTTCCAGTCATACTCCATTTACAATCTGTTCTAAGCTGCAGATCCCCTTTTTCAGATCTGCAGCATATAGAGCTCACCCATATCTCAATTTGTGCTCACAACTATTCCTTCGTGTGTGTAAAACTTGGCACGTGTCTTTCTGCCTTATTGAGTTCCTTTTTTTCCAAATCATTTAACCAACTTGTCAACAGTGTTTGAAATACTGATTTTGCCTCTACTGTCTTGTAGACTTTCTCATTCATGAAATAATGACGTTGTGTATAGAGGTAAGTCTAAAGTTAGGTGACCACAAACAGAGAAGCACATTTCATAACCTTTATAATAATATAGTGAAATATAATTCTAAATGAGTCTGTTCATACAGTCATAAACGACATTTTCCTCATACCCTTACGAAATACTCTAGTCCCTGTTAGTAGGCAGCCTACGCAAACATCTGGAAACATTACTGCTTTCTATGCAAAATATCTTTCTTTCCCCCCAAGTTCTTGGCTGTAAGTTGTCAGAGATCCACAAGTGCAGCACGAAGGCAGAGCTGGTGGCAGAGCTGGTGCTTTCACCTACGCTGCAGGAGATGACAGGGACACCTCGTGCAGGGCAGGACGGCTCTCTCAGGGCTGAGGTGACCTCACCGTGCCTTTAACCAGGGCCTGATTAACACATTCCCCAGGCTACAGCTGCCCTCTGCTGTTTAACACCAAGGGAGGCCCTGAACCCTGTGCAGCACGCCCTGAGCACGGCTCTGCAGCTCCATCCCCAGAAGCAGTGGGGCTGCCCCTGGCAACACTCCCACCCCCACTCCCACCCC
>WAAG01035014.1:184536-201304 GCA_013390105.1 Tichodroma muraria | reverse complement strand
TTGATCTTGAACTGACAGCCAGGTACCCGTGAAATGAAACAGGGACGAGTTGAGTCGTACTGTAGCCAGAAGTAGGTAAGAACGGCCAAACAGTGGGTGTAAAAGTAGATCAGCCGCTAAATACCTGAATTTCTGTGGCCAGGAGCAATATGCTGACAGTGTGAATGGCGCGGGGAGGTGAACTCCAGCCGGTGATCTATGGGAAGCAGTGAACAGTTGGGGAGATGGGAAAAAGCCACGGGAAGAGAAGTGCGTGGAGAGATGGGGGGAACTGAGGGAGGGGGAAGAGTGGTGCAGGAAGAATAGAGGTGTGGGTGGGTGGACAGGATTACCGAAATAAAAGCAAACGAGGTTTTAAAATGCTGTGAAGTGACTGCTGTCGAGCCCCCGTTAAGCAGCTGGAGTGCTTTATCTCCCCCGTCCAGGAGTTAGGGAGGGATATGGGCCACCGCTGTCCAGCCCTGGGAGAGGAGGGAATGGTGAGGAATGCGCCGCTCGGACAGGAGGGGCTCCTGAATACATACAGATGTCTTTCCTGTCAGAGTCCTTCATCTGGGAAGGAGTGAGGAAGAGACCTACAGTGTGTGAGTATTTAGTGGGGCAGGTCACAGGAAATGCAGCCAGGAGCTGGAATTCCCCAGGCCTCAGTGTTGATTCTCCGCACCTGAAACGATTGCTGAGCTTTCAGAGTCCATCCTCGCCATCAAGTTTCTTGCTTTACTGGTAGATGACAAGGACTCCTCTTCCTCTGAGTCTTAAATATCCAGATAACAGATAAATAGTCTGCTCACTTACAGCCAGGCTGCCTGGCTTCATTAGGCATGGATTACACATCTAGAGGAGATTTTAGAAACTTGGTTCTTACTTTTTTCCTTTCTCTTTTTGGCTACAGCTGAACTTCTGGCTCTGGGGTTTGTTCAGGCAGAGATGGATGCAAAATACAGCTTGTCTTAAAGTGTCTTTAATATTACAATGTTGGGTGTATAGCAGAACATGTTCTTCCAAACTTGTCAATGAACTGCTGTTAGAAGAGTGCTTTTCAGTACCTTAAAATGCTAAAAGAGGGAAAAGCTGAAAAGTAGCAAATCTATCACTTAATATTTATAATATTTATGTGTTTTCTCAGCACTGCTATTATACCTTTTCTGGGAATTTTGTGGTGTTTTAAAAATTAATTTTTAATTTTTTATTTATATATATATATTTTTAATTTTATGTGAGTGATTGCCATGCACTGAAAACTGCATGTGACCACAAGTTTGGCTTCTAAACACTTCCACAGTCACATACATTGGCAGGGAGCTTGTGCTGGAGAGTTCAGACAGAAAAACATTTCAAAAACTTGTGGGTAACTAATCTGTATCCCAGTTGGGACCTGGGACAGAACCATCTCTTTGACTTGATCAGTATGTCAAAAAAGAAGCTTTAGTCTGGATTTCTTTCTTTCCAGCACAAACCTCCTAACTGTGGGTTGAGATTTAAGTGGTGCCTGGAATCATCGACATTTAGGAATAAGCAAAACCTCACATTTTCTCTGGGCCTGCTCCTGCCCTCCCACGTACCCTTCTGAGCCAGCTCTGTGATTTCTTTTTCATCTTACCCTTAGATCCCAGATGTTCTGGTCGAGTGTAGTTTCCTGTGGAAGCAGCAGGCAAGGGCTTGGCTGATCATTGTCCTTGCTGCAGCTTGCTGTTTTGTCTCTTGATTTAGAGCATGTGTTGGTCGCTTTTGGCTAAAGCAGACTCTTTAATCAGGTTCCCTCGGCCTGTCCTGACTGCCCGGGCCAAGGCCAGGGTGTAGTTCTGGCCATATATTTGGCAGAGGCAGTAAAGCAGTTCCCAAGGAGCTGACAGGCTTGCTACAGAAACTGAGCAGTGCTACTGTCCACTCCGGAGTCTCTGAGGAGCTATCTTGAAGAAGGAAGAAGGATGAGGTATGCTCCCACTGGTTCTGCTTGGGGGAAGATGCCTGTTGAGTGCTGGACACCCACAAAGTAGCGTATTCAGAGGGAATGGAATGATTTTACCTATAGACATGCACAGTTTTCTAAAAGAAAGCTTTGGCATCTCACTCAGCTTGTCTTTTGGTTTGGAGTAGGCTCTTTCCTTCTGTCCTTCCTTCAGTTGTGGTAGAAGATCATAGAACCATGGTATGATTCATAGCCCTTATTAATGAGTTCTCATAGAATATTTTTCTCCTCACTTCCTGGTTTAGGCTCTAGGGGTGTCCTAAGCAGCAGTCTTGGATACAGTCATCAGCTGGTTAATAGAGGTTGTGTGTGCAGCAGACATTCAAAAATGGAAACTGAGCCTATTAAGAGTTTTAAAAAGGAAACCTGGAAGAATACTGTCCGTTACTTTCCCAGTTCCAAATCCCAAATGCATAATTAGAAGGGTGACTGGCTTTGTAGCAGTTATGCTCTCAGTTGAGTGTAAAACCTCCCACTCCAAGCTGTCAAAACGTGACAGGATGGCAGCTCTTTAATCCTGTGGTGTTACAAAGGCTGAGTTAGGGCTGGGATACCTGGCACGGCCATGAGGAACTAGGGAGAGACAGGGGTGGCCTCCCTTCCAGGGGCTGCACAGGGGCACTTCTTGCTGATGGTTCTTATATTAAGTGGAACAACAAGAGTTAAGGGAGCCTCTTGAGTAAAGCTGCTGGAGACTGTTCTGTTGCTGCACTGGTTGTGTGTATCTGCATTTTGGATATCTCCCAGGCAGCCTGCTCACGGACAAAACTTGCCCTTGGCATTTACCTGTGACATGCAGGATTAGAATGACATCCTGTGCTGTAATTGCTTTCCCCTGGGAATTCCTCTGACAGCCGGGATGACTCTATTTTTAAACTGTGCTACTTGGATGCTACAGGTTCTCCCTAAATTCGAGTGCCTTAACTGTCTTGCTGCTGACATCACTGAATGTTATCTTGCTTGCTTTTTAAAGAAGCAGAAAGTGAGAGGAATGACCCCCAAATTTTGCTTGCTCTGAAAAGGAACTGGCACTTTCTTTCTGAATGCTAGATCCAGGTCACTTGTTGGGTTAAGGAAGAGTTGGCAAGGAATGTGGCTATGTGTCACAGGAAGGCCTGTGAGATGCACCACATGAACTGGACTGAGATGTTGTACACAGAACTGCCCTGGAGAAACCATTAGTTTCACTGTTTAGGTTTTGATGCCTTCATTTAAGGAGCAGGCCGAAGCATTTCAAGTACGTTAGTCACACTTGGATTTAAATTTAACCTTGGTAAAGCTAATTAAAAATATATGTGCAAATGCACGCTTTGAACTCGCATCTTTTACTACTGCTGTTTTTCAAATATGTAATTTCCTTTAGGCAGCACTGTAAGGGGGTGCACCTGTGTGAAGAAGCCAGCACAAAGTAGTCAGATCATGAGTTAGCCCCTTGGAGAAAACGGGGTTATTTTGTGTAACAGGGGTAAATAAATGCTAACTCGGCATGGATCCTGCTCTTGCTTGTCTCTGTGTAGTCACTGTGTAGTGTCTTGTGAAGCAGGAGCAAAAGGGGTGTGATGTCTTAGTGTTAATACCACATTGAGATAGTACCAGAGATTGTACAAGATGTACAAAGGGAATTGGAACCTCATTCCTGAAGCATTGAGCAGCTCACCAGCAGTTGTCTCTGGGAAGGTGTCATGGTTTGCTCCAGCAGTCTCCCCAAAATACTTTTGACCTTGATTCACCCCATAAAGCAGTGTGTTCAGTGGCCATACAAGCTCTTCAGAAGTGACTTATAATTCTTCATGGGTGGTACACTAGCATGTAGGGCTTAGCTATAAAGTCTGTGCTAAGTTTTAACACCTTATGAAATAAGAATTTTATTGATGTATGAGGATGTGTGTTTAATTTAATTTTTTTTTTTTAATTTAAATACAGTTTTAAAGCCATAGCGAGGAATTATATGTTTTGGACGTAGAAATCCATTTACTGTTTATGGGAATCCTTTCACCTTGGACCAAACTGAACTTATGCTAATGTCTGAATACTGTAGTTCAGTTCAGCACCATGCCACCAGTAGGTGACAATTTAGGGACTGCAAGGAAAGCAGAAACATATCCACGTGAAGTGATAATGGTCTTGCATTCTTACAGCATCTTTTCACCTGAATAACTTTCAAAGCATGGCTGCAGATTTTCTCCAGACTGACTTTGTTGGATGTTGTAATGTAACACGGCACAAAAGTAGGATTTGGGTAGGGATTAAAATTCAGCCTCAGTGCTGTGGCCTGGGTTTGGGAGATTCCCCTTTCCCTGGGGAGATGGGAAAGATATGGGGAAAAAGAGTTTCTGGGACAATGTGACTTGAAAAAGGCTGGGGTTTTGAGGCTGCTGAAGGGTTTGAACCATTAGAAAAAGTCAGGGGAGATGGATTAGCTGTCAGAGCTGCATGGCAGTACTTATTTAGTGGCTTCATCGTGTTATCACTGGGTATCTTCTTCACCTGTGACACATGCAGCAAGGAGCAGCTGCTTAGCAAGGCACAGCAGCACATGGAAACAATTTAGGACCAGAAGTGAATTAATTAGAACCACCTGGGGAGAAGACCTGGGCTTGTGACAGACCAGAGTTCTGTGGAAGCGTTTGCCCCCCATGTAACAGCAGTTGTGAAAGGAAGCTCGAATACTGAGTTACAGCAGGGAAGGGGGGAGTGAAGTGAAGCTTAGAAAATACTCTTAGGGAGGTGACAGTAACTCCTCACTCATTCCTGGTGCTTGTTCCCTCATCTCAAAGGTCGGAGAACTAGAAAGGAAATCCACAGATTTGGAGACACCGAAAAGGTGAGGATTGTTATATTTGTGTCTTGTTGCAGCTGTGGTTAATGTGCAAGTTTAACAATAAATCCTCACAGGACTGAGGCTCCATTCTGGCAACGAATAGGAGGATATAGGACAAGCCTTCAAAACAGTGAGTGGAGAAGGGACATCTTGTCTCCAGGGTGGTTTTGAAAGCAAGGGGGGAAAGAAATTAGTGATTTTACGTTGCATGTAATTAACCTGAAGGGACTTGCTGCTGGCAGAAGTAATTGTGTCCAACCAAGTCCAGGTGGATTCAGAAAGGATTGAACATTTATATAAATAATGAGATCAAATGCATGAGATTCAAAACACAAGACATTAATTTTTGTGATTTAGGGATAAAACAAACAAGTCCTGTGGCTGAGAAGAGTCTTTTCCTTTAGACTTGTTATTCTGAATGCTAAGGTTGTTATTTCTTCACTTTCTTCTATAACATCTAGTCATTGTTAGAGGAGGGAAAACCTCTAGTTTAGTTTAAAATGACAATTATTATATGTGTCTGTTTATAGAGTTGCAGCAAATGTTTAATGATGGAGAATAAGATTGAACACAGGTATTTATCAAAAGAATCATGAGGACTTCAATGCCCAGGAGGTGTCAGGGCCATATTGCCACATGGTTCAGCAGTTTGGTGTGGGCTGGTTTTCCAGTAGCCCTGCAACCTCCTGCTGGCTAAGGAGAACTCTGGGTGCTCAGATCTTGGTCTTTTTTATGTGTGTAAAGCAAAAGTTTGCATCTGTGCCATTTTAGACTCTGCAAAAGTAGGAATTGTGTGGGTTGCCCTTTGCTTTACCCCATTCAGCTTCACAATAGCTGCTTTAAAAATGAGGCAGCTTGAGCAGATCAGGGTACTCTGCATGTGGGCTCCTCAGACTTTTTTTTGTTTGCTTTTTGTTGTCACTTCCAAGCATTGTGCTGTAATATGCAATGTTCTACCTTCTGTAACCCTTCAGGT
This sequence comes from Tichodroma muraria, assembly GCA_013390105.1. Lineage (NCBI taxonomy): Eukaryota > Metazoa > Chordata > Aves > Passeriformes > Sittidae > Tichodroma > Tichodroma muraria. The sequence goes on along the minus strand of WAAG01035014.1, from coordinate 195,538 downwards.
CTTTTCTGGGCTCTGTGTGCCACCGTGGGACCTCTGAGGGTAGGACTTTCAGCAGACTTTTTTCTGGCCTCTCGCATTTATCTCCGTTTAGCTGCATAAGCCATCTGTTGCACATCAGGGTGTAGCTCGCCTTCAGCAGCTTTGGTGGTCAAAATGAGATTTTGGCAACTCCACCTCAGGTGTGAAGCTTTGTGCCGCTTTGCATGGTGACATTCACTAACCTTTTGCTCTGCTGGGTTGCAGACTGATGGAGTTCTGACTTTCTCCTCTGTGCCACCTCCACGGCTGTCCCGCGCAGGGCTATGACAGCTGCCCCTGGGCCACAACGGCACTAAGGAGGTGTAAGCATTTCGAGTGCTTTTGTGGAGTAATCCTGTTATCATAGTGTATTTCATCTTTTTTTTTCTCTTATATTCTTCCTGCCTTTTTTTGATCTGAAAGCAGTTTAAAGGATTATTTTCTTTTCGCCTCCCACCCCCTCACCTGCTTTGTACTGCCTTTCTCTCTATGGAGACTCAACCTTTCTTCCAGTCAGTAGCTGTTTCTTTCCTTTCTGTGGACTCCATTGGCTCTTTGTGCAAGTAAAACAACATGTTTTTATTACTAAACGGCATTTTCCATTGAAGGATCTCAGAATGATTGAACAATATGGAATGACTGAATGCTTTGAGATAGCCCTTGGACTTCAAACTGGAGACTTGTGGTGGATCTCATTAGACTGCCAGATCCCAGTGGTTCCTTGTTAGTATCTCTAAATCCTAAAGCAGAAATAGACCATCATGTTAGAGCTAGCTAGAGTTTTATTCCCTCCTAAATATAGTTTATGCCCCACACAAGCTTGCATGTATTGAGTAAATTGAGTTTCTGTTTTGACTCAAATTGAGCATAGAATGTCCTTCAGTTGTTTAGAGGATTCCTGTGGATAGAACTTGTTAGATGAGGTTCATAACATTTCAGAGATGTGTTGGTGTTGGGATACAAACAAGTCAGTACACCCATCTGGATTAGCTGTTGTCTTCAGTGCAAAGGAGATTAATTAAACTAAATGTTCCTGAGGTGCATTTGAAACCTGGTTTAAATATTCCATGCAAATACAGTAAGAAAATTATTATGAAGATATACCTCTGCTTTTGTTTGCTTGGTTTGTAGTAATCTCTGGCTGTACTTCTGATGCATTTTGTGTTTCTCAGAGCAGAAACCCTTCAGGGCAGGGCCAGTGTTTTGGTTTGGAGATGGCAGCCATTGTGCTGCTGTTGGAAATGCCCCATGAGTAACAACAACGTGTTTCACTTGGAAGGCAGATCTTAGGTCTTTGCATTCCTCCCATGGAGTGCTTCGGATTGATTCTGGCTGTGCTCCAGGCTCCTGGCTCCCTGGAGCAGAGAAAATGTGAATGAACTCTTGCACACTTACTTAAAGCATGAGGCTTGCATTCTTCCTGCAAAAACAGGCACTTTGTTCAGGAAAACATCAGGTGGTCAGGGAGAGCAGGACAGGGAAGATCAGAGGTATGCTATTAACTCCTGGTGGGTAATTAAACAACAACCCCCTCAAAAAAGAAGGAGAGTCAAACCAATGTGGACAGCTTCTGATTTATCTGGCATATTTTTTTTCTTTTTTCCCCCCTCAATTGTAAGCTATACTTACTTTGCATTCCGACTCAATACTTCCACATAATTATGTGTTTTGATTTATGTCCGTTGCCTAAGGATTTCAGTCCAAGTGCAACACAGCATTCTTAAAGCAAAACGCAAATATCTGCAGAGGATTCAGGGCCAGCTCACACCTTTGTGCTGGGGCAGAAGAGGAGGGTTCGTGACTGGTGCTGTAGTTAGCAGAATGCAGTGATTTGTGTAGGTGAGTGGCAGTTTAGTTGTCACACGCTTCTGTTGGTCTGGAGAAATGCAGAATTTCTCGTAGAGAAAATACCTGTACAACTGGGACAAGGATGTTGCCATTGCTTGCAGACTCGTGTAGCTGAACACAGTCACTCCCTGGCCCTATGGGGCATGTGTGTGCAGGGGAAGACCACCAGGAGATACCATACTTCATCCCCTGTGATGTCTGGATAATACAGCAAAAATGCGGTTTGGCCTGGACTAATGATTGAGCTAATATTTTTGGAGTCTTTCAGCATGTAAATAAATATTCAAGCTGGTAACACTTTAATATTAGGAAATATTAGCTTCCTATTACTGCTTTTTCTACTCAGACCCCACCCTGGAGAGGCCTCTTAGTTTCAAAACAGAGGGTAGTAGAAAGCACAGCCATGGAAATGATGTTTATAATGCAGTTTAGGTATGTTTTCATGCTTTGGTCATAAAAGTGGTCACTGACAGCTAACCTGTTTCTTCTTAAAAGCTTAGAAAAATTTGGCATTAGAGATTGCTCACAGCAATTATTATGAGACATGTAACAGCATTTCTTGGGTATTTGTTATTCCACAAAAATACCTTGTTCCAAGTTCAGTTTACTTTAAAATATGAATCAGTCTTCTGCTAAGTATTTTCTCCTCTATCAGAAGGCATTTAATCTCCCCTCCCATACATGTTTAATTTCCAGCTATTCATATTATTAGTAATTTATCACTCTTGCCTTGTTGTTTGCACTGGATACAGTGGCTGTTTACACTGATTTCCTGATTCTGTATAAATTTAATTTCTGTGTACTGCTTGAGCAAGCTTTACAGTGTGAAAGGAGAGCCAACAATACAACAATACAATAGAATGAATAAAAACATTTTGGGTTGTGTAATATGCATTTATGCCACCATTATGCAACAGAATTATTACTTTTGGCATCTTTAAATCCATTTTGAATTTAGCACTGTTGCCTGCTGCCTCATACAGAACCTTCTTTGTTTCTACTGACTGAGCAGAAAGTGATGATGAGCTCCACAATTAATTTAAATTGCATTTCTGGAAGGAGAAAAAAATAGTGTGACTTGTCACAGGACAAGTATTCTGTTGGTAGTCAAAAATCATGATACCATATGAAATCTGTCTGACTGTGTTAGTGGTAATATCAATCATCCCCTCTTTTTCTACACTTGGTATTTATTAAAAAATGACAGCATATTTCAGCAGTTTTCACGAAAGAAACGTGGCAAAGAGCTTTGCTGACCACTGTTTCACAAACAACATTTAAATAATAGCTTTCCTCTGGCATTTCTTAGAGTAGGCATAGAGTTGTCATTTTTAACATCAAGGGAGCTTAGAAATATTGTATATAAATACAGATTTATATACATATATTTTATATACATATAAATACAGATTTATATACATACATTTGCTGTGCTATGAGATTGAATCTCTCAGTATTCGTCAGATGGCAGGTGCATTGTACCTATCCCTGTAATATATAATCAGAATTACAAGAAGCTGTTTCAGACTCAAGTGAAGTGTTTGAGCTGCCTGCCACCTTTTATACTTGTTTTCTTTGCTCAGCACCTCCTCTCCCTTATGGTTCCCAGTAATGGTTCCTTGGTGCTTTGGCATCTCCAGATTCCCTGGACAGACTGGAAGCTGTGAGAGTGTGGGGAAGGAGGAAGAGGTGTTCAGATAAAGGCTGTGAGCAGAAGCAGTAATTCATATTTCTGGGGCACAGGGGAGCTGCCTCAGCTGCCTTTACCTCCTTAGGGACCTTCTGTAATCCTTACCTGGAAAAGCTGTTAGTATATTTTCACAATTAATCACTGCTTGCTTTATGCGAGTCCCGGGAGACTTTGTAGAGCTCTTCTCTCAGGGAGACACTGCATAACACTTCCTTTGGCTCTAGAAGTCAAAATATTTTAGAAAATGAGCTGATTGTACTGCCAAAATAGGCACTAAAACCCATTTCCTTGCCTTCATCCTGGTTTTAATCCTTATTTTATTTATTAATAAATAAATAAATAAGCTGTTTATTATTTTGAATATTTATTTACTGCTTGGTTTGGGGATTGGACATTTTGGTGGTTTTGGGCACTGAAGAGAGGAGGATACTGAGTTTTACTAATGATTTTCTTCTAATACAGAAGGGCTTTGGGAAGATACTTAGTATGGGACACATTTATTTACTGGATTATAAGAGTGTTTGTAGTAAATGTCATTTGATGACGGATATTCCTCCAACAGTGTAAGATGCACATGACTAAGAGTCTTACCTGACTTACTGGTTTCTTTTTCTTGCTTTTCAGTTTTAAATTAGGAACTTGCTAAGCTTCAGTGTCCAGTCAAAACCACCACAAGGAATATTTCATAATACAAGTTATGAAAATAATACATCCCTGGTATGCGTAAGAGGCAACAGTGTTATGTTGAACTGCAGATCTGTGAAACACGACAAAAAAGAAACGTCAACGATCTGATGATTCAGGTTCAGTTAACTCAATGAGGACAGCAAATCAGACGAGAGAAGAGAGTGAGAGGCCTTGTGTTGGTTTTGTTAAAAGTCTTTCCAGCAATAGAGGTGAGAGGCAGGAGGAGAGGGATCTTTTAGTAGGTAGGAAGCGACGAGAAGGTAAATGCATAAATTGTACAAGGTAGAGATGGAGATCTGGAGCTCTTCAGGTGATTTTTTTTTTTTTCTATAAAAACTGTGTATGCTGCACAGTGAACATCGTGGATGGCTTGATTCTCAGTGAATAATATGGCTACATTCCTTAGCTTCACAGATGCTTCTGAGTGGGTAGGTAAATTCAGAGCAGGAATTTCTATGTTCCCACAGCTGGATAAACTCCAGCATTTGTAAGAGCCACACAATGCCATTTTAGCCTAGACCTCTTTGAAGATTCAATTTAGCAATGCACTTGCTAAAACTCCTTTAGATGCATGCAGGGAGAGGTGATTTGGGAATTAGGCTTCTTTACTTTTGCTTTGATTCATGTAGAGCTGGTCCCACAAAATTCACCGATACCCAAATGAGTCTAAATTTGCATCGCTTCAGAATGTGTGAGCTCAGCACCATGGAATGCCTCTTGTTTCTTATTTTCCCCAGAGTGGCTTTAAGTAGCTGCAAGGTGCCCGAGTGAAAAGGTTCTAACTGAGCAGCAGCATTTGTGTAAGAGGCTTTTCTCCTTTTCTCTTTTTCCCTCTAAATCTGCCCCACAGCTTTTGTGACTGTTTGCCAGCGCTTCAGACAGATATCAACCGGGCTGTGAGCTCTGAGGAGAAAACAAGAATGCCTTTTGTCTCATGATCATGGAATTAATTGGTCCTGGAAACTCTGGGTCGCTGCCAAGAATGGATATTTATGTGGCAAGAAAGGAAAGGAAAAGGGTGGAGCTTTGGAAATCCAGGAATCCAGGAATACCCCTCCTTTTCAGGGTTTAGGAAAGAGTTCATAAACTTCTTTCGGCTTCTGAGTTTGGTGCAGTCAGTATGCAGAGTTCTGGTTTTGCGTGGGTGTTTTGGTGGTTTTTTGTTTGGTTGGTTTGTGTTTGTTTTTGTTTGTTTGTTTTAACAGTATCCAAAACGAGGAAATGAGAGTTAGTGAAGTGGAGAGAGTTCTGTGGCAAGCTCTGGCATACTTTTATTTCATTTCATTTCCGAGTGCACAGTAGGATAAGAGCATCTGCCTTTGTCTGCAGGACATCCACCACTGGCCACCCAAGCGCTGCACTGCCAGCCGTGCTTTCCTAGGTCGGAAATTCTGCTCCAAATCCCCAGTTTTCCCCCATGCAGGGTGTTTTCTGTGCTGGCAGCTGGGCACAGAGCACAGTGGTGGGATCTGCAGGCTTCTAACTCTGCTGGGCCCGCGGAACCCAGGGCAGGAGGCAGCGGGGACGGGAACGGCCTGGCCCAAAACCCCTCCAAGCGCTTGTGACTCCGTCTGATAGGATTAGCCCGGGCACTGCTACGTGGCATCCTTTGGGCAGAGTCGCCGCTTGGCAGGGGGTTCTTTTGTTCCACGGTCGTGTGGTGGAGTTGGGAGTCGGTGCCCGTGAAGCTCAGCTCCTGTGGGGCCGTCTGTCCGGCACGTCCCCTTCCGTCCCCGCAGCCGTGACCTCCATCGAGGTCCTTGCTGGAGGGAAACGCGTCGCCAAAAAAGTCGTCGCAGTTGTTCTTTACCAAAATACTTGACTATGGCAACTAAACAGCTCCTGTTCCGTCCGTCTTGCTGTTTTCTTTAATGATGCGTGTCTGCACGTTAAATAAAGGATATTTTAGATTTTTCTTCTCTTAGACTGACATTATGGATGCTTATATTTCTGGAGCTTTTCAAGTTCAATCATTCCGTGATTTTTTCCCCCCTTTTTTTTTATTTTATTTCCCCTAAGGATGAGTAGATACTAGATATGTAGTAGATATGATATAGTAGATATTAAAGATATGTGTTGGAGAATATATGTGTGTAAAGAAGCAATGTGAAAAAAATAAGGTTAAAATCACAAAGAGTATCTAATTCCTACTTCCAGAAGGTTAAAGCAGACTCCTATTTAGACAAACAGTGACAACCTCGATTAGGGTGCTTTATTTTGAGTTAATGTACAAGTTACTGCACTTCAGGCACTTTTATTCCAGCATAGGGAGCCTGCCCAGCAAGTTAATAAAAGCAGAGTGGAAAACTCTCCATCTGGAAAAGCTGTAAGTTTCAAGGAAAGTGAAAAACATTTAAAAATCTGTCAAAATTGGTAAAAACGCATTTAAAGTGTTAGTTAAATGCTCCTGAAAACAGCTGCAGAATTTCTGAATAAAACAAATCTTTAGTGGAGTGGTAATGTTTCAAATGACTGAGCCTGAAGAATATTTGCTATCACCTTTTCTTATTGTTCATCCCAGTTGTTTCAGTATTTTTTCCAGTCCGTGTAATGAAAAACAATTAGACTGATTTCATTCCACAATTCTCACTTCCAGAATCTCAACAGATAATATTTGCATTGGAAAAAACCTGGAGAGTAGTGGGGTTATTTTTGTGTGAAAGCAATTGTTTCCAGTGATACATCTAAGACAATGACTGCAGTTCTGTGTGCCTGTTTGGGTAGCAGCCTGGTTCTGTACTGATCAGAGTTTTAACTTTCCTTTTTATCTTGAATCTCTAATCCCTCTTGCTAGGCTGTAGTATTTATTTAGGCAATGGTGGCGTTTATAGTTAATTTATATTCCCACTGGAGCTTAACAGGTAGTGTTTGGAGGAAGCTTTTCAGCCTGGATGTGTTTTGGTCTGCACGGAGCTCTCCTGTTTCAGCAAGGAGTGTGTATGTAGGTAATGTTTTGTGCTGTAGAGCTGTAAGATGATCACCTTAAAGACAGTGGGCCCCTCTGAAGGTGCAGCGTTGCCAAGGGTTAGTAAATTTGTTGGAATTACACTACATCAGTACGCACACAACCTCAGAAATTAAGGATATATCTCCGTTTAATCTTTCTACATTTGCTTTTGAAAGATGTTGTCTGTCTTGTAGGAAGCTGCTCGCTCATCACTTACCCTTGCAGATTATCAAGGTTATAATCCGTTGCCTGGAAAATCAAAGTGAGATTTTAAAAGACATAAATCAGACTATAAAAAGCCATATCTTTGTTTGTTTTAGAGGAAGCCCTGAAACGTTGACGTTTCTGTTAGACCACTGGACACGGTGCTGAAGGAGACAAAGAGGAGCTGGGGAGAGCTTTTTTTGTTCTTTGGATGCACAAAAAAGTGCAAAACTGGTGTCATTTGTTGGTACCACTAACAGTGGTCACCATTTTGACCCCTGTCAAAAATTGCAAAGGAGCATTTTTTCATGGCAGCGAGTAGGGTGTTCCTCTGAGCAGAGAGCTCTAAAGCAAATACGAAAACTCCTTTGCCTTTGGGTAGCCTGGTTGTGTCAGTGAAGAGATGCCCTCCTGATTAAATCCAGACTGAGCAGTTTCCTGTTAGCATGAAACAGCCCACAAGGTCTCATTCTCAAAGCCTGTTACTTAGAGTGTCTGCCAAGTCCCTTTTCCTTTTAAACTTACAGGCAGAATTGCTAAAATAATACAAGCAATCCCAGAACTCTCACAATGATTTCTAACAGTTTGATATTTTGCTGACGAAGTTTTAGATTTTTCAGAAACTGGTTGGTTTTATTTTGCTTTGGTGGGATTTTTTCAGGGGTTTGTTTCTTTTTAACATTCTCCCAACGTGATGGCTTGGGGAAGTTGTAGTGTTGCAATTAATGGAAAATTTTGTGCGTGTATCCGTCTTGGAAGCAGATTCTGCCCTTGTTTTGAATATACTCACATGAGAGAATGAGAGGGTTTTACGTGCCCCAAGTAAATATGCTCATAAACCATTACACTGTGAGTGGGACGATCTGCTGGATCAAAAATTAAGAGTTAAATACAATGGTGCAGACTTTCTTCCCTGTCTGAAAGTGGTTGTATTGTGTAACTAGTTATTTTCAAAAGTGTATCATAATTGTAAGATGAAGAGTTAGCAAGAAAATTATGTGGGGTTTTTTTAATGCAACCAAGTTTTGCTTAAGGAAAATTTGAGTGTAAGAGAGTTACATAGTGGTGACAACATATCCTGTTAATAAAGATTCTGTAATGACAGTGTCATACATAATTCCAGATACACTTTTAGTTAATTTTTATAATTCATATATTTCCAGATGCACCTTTAATTCAAACATATTACAAGTTATACACCTTTTAAAAAGCCGTGAGATCCATGGAACAAAATGTAGCAAAATATTTCCCTGTCTAGTCTGGGGTTTTTTGTTTGTTTTTAAATACAGACAGTAATGTTGTATTTTAATGTTGCAGCAAGGGTTTGTTGGATCTCATTAAGCTGGGGAATGAGAGAGCAGAGCTTTGTAAATAATCTTAGAGACAGAACTTCAGAATGATGTTAAAGATGACTGTATTGTTTAAAACTGAAAAGGATGTCTATTAGAAACAATTCCAAAGCAGTGGAGGGTAGTGATGTAAATAGGAAGTGGGTGGGGTATCTCTTATTAATTATCTTATTATTAGATGAGGTTTTTTCCCTTAGTGTTTTGTCAGTATCCCGAGCCAGGGTTGATAGTGACTGTCATTTTAACATGCTGTCTTCATGCCCTCTGTATCAAGGTGTTTGAGTAAATATTTGCCTTTTTTTATTTATAATCCCATTTTTTATCCCATGTACTTTACAAAATAGGATTTAAACCAGTCACAAAAATACTTTTCTGAGCTGCCCTCTAAATAATGGCATAATTTAAGGAAATGTTCTTTCAGACTCAAAGCAGGCTGTGAGCATTTAAAGCAACTGCTGTTTAAAAAACATACTCCCACACAATCCCAAACCCTAAATACTGTGCCAAGTGGAAACTCTAAGAGAAAACTGTAATGTTAGAATGCCTTGTTTGCAAGATGAGTTTGACACCCTCATTGCAGAAGTGTCTTGAAATGTTTTTACACCAAATGTGTTCTGACCTTGGGTCCTGTGTGACACCCCAAAGTTGGTATTTTCAGCAAGGGAATCACAACTGCCAGTGCTTAAGTTAGGGTCAGTTTTCATGTTTATTCAGAAGTGAAGTGAAACACTGAATTATCACTTTTGTTCCCTTCAGTAATATTACTCTTTGTGGGACAGTAGGTTGTCTTTTAGATAATAATATATGGTGGAATCATGATTTAACTTGATAGTGGTAAAATGGTTTTTTGAGCATGTCAGAGAAATGTTTTAAAATAAAGTTTCTTAAAAACTCCATTATTTGATACAGCATTTGGTGCTTGGAGAGCACCAAAAATTGACAAAATCACTCAGTAACTGGTGATGGCCAATTCCTGTGCTAAGGTAGGATTTAATCTGTGTCAGGGATCTGTCTCCTGCCTGATTTTTGCACTTTGTTTTTGTTTCCTTTTGTAGGGTGAAGGAGACCAGTTACCCCCAGAGCACACTGTCAGACAGTATGAAACATCCAAGATCAGGGCTATAAAAGCTGGAACTTTGGAGAAACTGGTGGAGAACCTTCTCACAGCTTTTGGAGATGCTGATTTTTCCTACATCAGCATCTTCCTTGCAACATACAGGGCCTTTGCTTCTCCCAGGGCAGTGCTGGAGCTTCTTCTGGACAGGTAAGAGTCACTGCTGTGCAGTGGGAGTGGACCCATCATTTGCATGACAGGGGAAAGTTGTCAGGAACTTCTTCCCTTGCTTCTAGTGGGCATGGATTTAATAACTTGTTGTCAGGAATACTGCAAAATCCAGAATTTCAGCCTAAACATCCAGTCTATAAATGCATTGCTGCTCACATCCCAACACTCATCAAAGCATAGGTAAGGGAAGTGTGCCATGTCTGGTTGCTAAAGAACCCAGCTGGACCAACAGAGCAAAATTAATACAAGTTTCCTCCAAAAAACCCAACGGAATGCATGAGCTGCAAAGTCATACCTAGAATAGATTCCAAAGTTTTGTTGAAATCAGTACTTTCAGACCTATCTCTTCTGTTTGGGGGCTGCTGGTTTGGAACAGGGATTGTACAAACACAAGAAAGAATTTGCTCTCCTATTCTACTATGTCACATGAATATGTAGCCATAAATTTTTACAGACAGCCCAAGAACTGCTAAATGTTATAAGAATAGCTTTTATGATCAGACTGTTAAATCAATGCTTGGAACACCCAGCATTAATTTCTCACCCCTACCTGAGACACAGCTGGGTCAGGGGTTCTCTTATTTTGGGAGTGTCATGTTGCACTTTCAAAAGCCGTGATTCACAGAAATGGTTGCTCTGGCATGAGGTAAGTAGAACAGAGAAGTGGCATGAGAACTCCTGGGGTTTAATTTTGGCTCTCCCACTAGGTAGATAAGGAACGAGGCATGGATAAATTATCTGTGCTTTTCTATCTGAAAAGGACAATCCTGGCTGCTTTGTAGGAATATTGTCTGGCTCAATTAGTAAAGATAATAATAATAATAACCTGACAGTCAGGTGAGCAGCCAGCTGAGAAAAGAGCAGCCATCCTGGAGAGCAGACTTGGTCACAGTTACATTGACTGTAACGTGCTTTGTCTCTCAGTCCATCCCAATTCTGGTTCAGAATGTGAGAAATGATAAAAATTGACAAGT
>WAAG01035014.1:99174-184521 GCA_013390105.1 Tichodroma muraria | reverse complement strand
AATGATAAAAATTGACAAGTATATAAAAACATTGTGGCTCCAAGTAAGTTGGCCCTGCCTTCCTCCTCTCACACTGATTTAAAGAGGTGAAAATGTCTGGAGAGGGCAGGAAAGCCCAGGAGAACTGTTTCCACAGAACAGAACTTTCTTTTCTGAGCCCAGTTTTGCTCTTGCTGGCTTGTGTACCCCTCTGAGCAAGTTACAATAGCTGCTCAGAGGAATGGGCTGCCTGATCTTGTCAACGTCATCCCCAGCCTTTTTTAATATGTGACAGGATCCACAGGAAATCCTAGGAGGTTACCACTTCCTTCCCTTCTCACAAATCATAGGAGCGTAGTGCTTAAGAATCCATGGATGTTTCTCTTGGCTTTTTGTAATCATGGATAATCTAGAACTTTATGACTTGGGAGAAAATATAGATGAAACTTAAGCTATAAAAGTTAGAATGATTTACATGTAGTTGAGGAATATGGACTTGTGAAGAAAAGCAGATGTTATAAGGAAAAAAAATTGAAAAAACGATGGATAGTAATTGATTTTAACCAGCTTGGTTTTCATCTCTAGATTAGTTGAGAATAAGTAGCCCAGAGCCTGCATTTCTGCAACTTTGTTTTTAGTGACACTTGTTCCTAATAAGAGTACGGAGACTAAAGTGGGTGTCAGTGCATAATTTGTGTGCCAGCAAAGTAATAATGAAAAAGGCAACCTCTTTAAAAAAAAAAAGCAGCACAGTTTTGGCATTTATTATCAGTTTTAGTTTCATCTGAGGGGCTTGAACCCCGTCTCTTATTCTTGGGGATAGAGCAGAGTTGTGGAGTAAGGGAATAATTAGAAGTGCTGAGCTCTTGATGTTTGGTCCAAGGGAGACCGGTGGTGTGACGAGATCAAAAAAGGTCTTTCCAGCTTTTTACAGGTGAGCAGCTCCTTGGGAGAGGGGAGGAGGGAACAGCATCCACATCATTTGCAGGATATGTTATTTTGTAGGGACATAGTCACTGAAAAACTTCCTCCACAATGTATTTGTGGAAGCTGGATCACCCTCAAGCCCAGTGCATTCAGTTTATGCTGGATTTGCAGTGGATACAGTGCTGCAGAATTGTCTGATGAATGTGTTAGACTTACACAAACCCAGCTTACACAAAAAGTCCTGGGACTCTTGGGAAAATGTCCTGGGAAATGTGCATATCGTGTACCCAAAGTGTGTGGGGAAACGTGCTGGTCATTTGATGCTTTCTGCAGAGTATCCTGTCCAAGCAGTGCAGTGCTGACTGCATTTGGGTCAGGAAGCATTCATGGTGTCCAAAAGCAGGTGAGGTGCTCTTTGCTGAGTCCTGGAAGCAAATAAAAAAGCTGATGCTGTGCTTAAGAGAAAGTTTAGTTTTAGAAACAGTTTTAGAAATCTGGTTGTTGCATTTTTTGCAATTTACCCTTTTGCTTTTGATTAAATTTGAGACAGAAGCCCTATTAATATTTTTTAGACAGATTCAGCCTATAAAGGTTATCTTTTAAGATAGATTAGAAGTCCCTAGACAAAATCTTGAGCATAGGCTGGTATGTTGAGAAGTGAGTGGGACGACTTGTGTTTCCAAAACTCTTTAGGAGTAATTGAACATCCACATCCCTTTAGCATTCATGGGAGTTTGGCATCTAAGTGCAGCAGACAGCTTTGGAAAGCTGCCAAGCTTTTAACACAGTACGTTCTGGTATTTTCTAGTTGTTTGGTACAAGTGGGCAGGGAGGGTTAAAAAGATCCTGGTGACATTTTGATGTGGAAGCCTTCCACGGAAATTCCTGGAGGGAAGGAGAGCGGCTCCTCCTGGCCCTGCGTGTGGGGATACAGTGTAGTAGTGCCTTTGGTATTCCCCGGTGGGGTGTTCTAAAGTGTGATGGAAGGCAGAGTTGATTAGCTATCCAGATGGGGTTAGAAGGAGGCCAAATTCCTCTCTTCCATAGTGTATTTCGCCCTGATAGCTGTGTTCCTCAGAAGTGGAGCGGTGCTGAGCTTGGCACAAGCCCAGAGAAAGTAGCAACCAGTCCCTGTCTGGAGCAGTTTACAGAGGAGGGAACTGAGACTGTTTGGTGGGAGAGGTGGAGCTGGGTAATGGCAGTGAAGAGCAAGTTTGGTTTGTGTTTCCCATTCACTCCTTTTTGCAGGAGGATGCTTTGCTGGAGGGTAAATGGAGAGCCCGCGGGAGGCGGAGGGGGAGCATCGAAGGAATGGGTCCTGCAGTAGCAGAGGCACACGTTTTGGGACAGCAGCTTTGCGGTGTTTGACTCACTGCTGTTCCTGTAGCATCGATTATTTCATCTCTTTTTCCTTTATATCAGGTGGCTTCTCTACTCAGCTAGAGAAGTGATTTCACTTCCACGACTCCATGTGTGTGGGATTCAAACCACCTTATTTTTCCTGAGGATCTGGCCTTCCAAATTGCTTGTTTCAATGCTTGCAAGCTTATTTAGGGCTTTGTTTGGGGTTATAGCAGAGACCACCTTTCTTTATTATTTCTGAGTTATTCAGAATATTTTCCTCCCTCCCTCTTAACGGAGATGCAGAGATGCATTTTCCACTCTGTTTTCCAGTATTTAAACATTCAGTATTACCCATTACATTCTGGTCTCATTTGCTTAGTCAGTCCCTTTGAGTGCAGTCTGTAACTTCCCAAATGCCAAGCAAGGCTGAAAAGTTCTGTGGGCTACAGGATCCTTTTGTTTCTCGTGTCTCTTTTTGTATGCAAAACATTCCTACAAGGCTGGGCAGTGAAAGGCTCTTTGTCTGGAGCTGATGAGAACAGGGTGCTGGAAGGCTGCAGAAAGGCTGTTCTTTACATCAGTTGTGTTGTTAACTCCTCCTAACCCGTATTTAATGACCTGTTGCTCATGGAGAGATGAGAGATAGGCAGAGATTTACATCTGGCAAAGTAAAGAAGCGTTATATCCTTCTCCAGTTTTGCACGAAAACTGCCTGCTCTTTATTGCTGTCTTACGGATTTCCCCTGTAAAACTCAGCTTGAGTCTCTAGTGGGAATTAAACACAAGTGCCTAATGTTATGCAAAGACATATTTAATATTTCACACAGTAGTAGGACAATGATGCTGGGACTCATGTCAATAAATTTTCCTTCAAAAATTAACTGCAAGTTTTGAAACCTGAATATAAAAATCTAACTTTTATTACAAAATATTTCTCTAGCAGGGGGAGAGTGCCTTTTGTCTGCCATCTGTTACAGATAGGTGATGTGATGGATTGGCTCTCGCAATTAAAAGAATGAATATTGTAAATATGTGAAGTTTTATTTATGTATAGTTATGTTATTGCGATTTGTTGTTTAGGCAACCTCTGTTCTACCCACAGTCCCCTTTCCCCTGCCCCTTGTATTGTTGCCGCCGGACAGCCTTGGTAGTCGGGGCATGTGGAGGGAGGGCGTGTACCTGTGCCCCTGGCATGGGGCATGGGCAGTCAGGAATGGGGGAGCCTTGTTGCTGGGGAGGCATGGAATGACAACACCTGACCTCCAGCCAAGGTGCAGGAAGGTCTCCAGGGATGGACAGACTTCGGGAGGGGCCAGGGCTGGCCCACACAACCCCCAAGGATAAAAAAGGCAGAGCAGACATCCTGTGGGGAGCTGGTGGCAGACGGCCACGCGCTCCCGGCGCCGTGCCTCTTTCCTTATTCGGTCCTTTTGTTGCATTTTGTTAAGGTTTCATAAACCTTTGAAATTTTAAAAGTGAACGTCGTTTCTCACATGGCTAAGATGTGTTTTAGGCATCTTACAGAGGAGATGGCAGTGGAGAGTGAAATCCTCTCCCTTTAACAATAGGTCTGTGACTCTTATATATGAAGCCTTAGGCCAGTACTTGAGAGGAGCATAAAACTACCACTACTTCCATCCATTGAAATGTTTTTGGATGAGTTTGTGACAGTTCTGACACGAACCTTCGGGACAGAAACAGCTCACTGTGTTCTCTCTGTCTGATGTTACCAGGTTGTTGTAGCACAAGCATGTAAGGATGCACTTGTTTTGACTCTTCAGATTAATTGAGATGTATAAACCTAAATGGATAAAATCAGCTTGTCTTATTCTGTACAGCAAGTAATCGTTCACCTTCATTAAGCCTGCCTGTAGGGTGCCATGGAATTTTTCATGGGCAATCATGGAGCTGTGTATCTGAAACAATGGGCACTCCTGCAAAATGAAATGCATGATCCTGCCTGCAAGGCACAGGGTTGTGCCTTGCAGGTAAGAGATTTCTCTTTGGCACTGTTGAAGTTGTGCCCATGGTTCCCTCTTTTCCAGTGGCGTTTTCACAGCATCGTGGGCTTTTCTCACTGGTGTTGGAAGTTTGGGCACAAAGTGAGCACTTGCCACCTAGGAAACCTTGAAATAACACTCGGAGCTGTTAGGAATGGCAGGTGCTAGACACAGAAGCTGTATTGGAGAGGGTGGTTGTGTTACAGCCTCATTGCACGCTGGAATATTGCCCTGGGAAAGGATGGAGTGAAAACAGGCACAAGGGTCTTGGAGCTGTGAGCAAAGACGTTGTTTCGGTTGATTGCTCCTGTGTGCAGGCTGTCTCATATAAATTAACAAACTGGGTTGGAAGATACTGGCTGTTTCTTTAGGACTTTTTTCCCTCCTAAATGAAATAATCTTCAAGGTCTGTAATTTTCCCCACCTGTTAAGATTCCTTGTAGTTTGAGCTAGAATCACTTTGTAGTTGTTTATGGTAATTGTATATGAATGATGCTATTTGGGATTTTGCTTTTATTCACTGGAGTTTCTTCTTAACATCCATCTCCTTTTTCAGGTTTGGAAACCTGGAGACCTCAAGCCATGGAGAAGTGGCAAACCTGAATTCCTTGGAATCTGAGATGGTACTCAGGGCGTAAGTATGGATTTGCATGGTGGAGCGAGCCCCTGACAGGATTTGCTCTTGGAGGAGGATGCGAGCAGCAGAGCTGTTGTTCCCGTTGAAAATTCACAGCGCCGTTTGCGTGCTTAAACAAGCTTGTGGAAAGGCCAAATACCAATTTTCTAGTGACATATCCAACAATACAATCTGGGCATCTTTTGCAGGGAAATTGTTTTGGAATTAAACCTGAGATGAACACATCTAGGCCAACACTTTGCTGATTAAACAAACAGGGAGTGTGTGTTTCCTCCGCCTTATCTGTGGCAGTAAGTGGTTGTTGCTTATGAGCAATTTTATTGTCATTACAACAGTGCCTGCAGAGCAAAGCTGAGGGTGACTCAGGCAAAGTGTGTGCATGGATCTTTTCCATTAGTGCCCTCTGATTTACAGTACTGCTTTTAGAGTGAAATTTAAATTCTGAGGTCATCCTCATTTGCAAAAGAAATGGCGAAGCTGTTTTGAACTGCAGTTTAAATGAGAAGAAGGCGGTTTGGCTATCCTCCTAGGGTTTTATCTTTAGACATTGGGTGTAAAGTGTGCCTTAGGTCATCAGCATTTGTACTTTTACATCTGTGGTTTGCATGCAGTGTGGCATGCAGTTGATTACAGAATGAAGATGCTTAATTTTTGTCAGCATTACTGGTTTTCTGTTCCTCTTGCCCCATGGGACTTGACATAGGAGCTCAACCCTCAGCCTTTCCTGGCTGGTAAAATATTTTTCTCCCGTTTTGCCATGAGAACTCCTCAAAGAACAGATGGTAGTTAAAACTTGGTTACAGGCACCGAGGAGGCAGCATTATGTCATTGGTAGAAGCAGCCACAGACAGCCACAGTGGTTCCCACACTTCCATCCAGACTGAGCTCTAGGGTCTCTTCTAACTTTGGGCAAACCATTTGATGTCCCCTGATTCAGTCATAAAACATGAGCTAAAGTTGTACTCTTCCTGCAGAATAGCTGAAGGATTTATACTGGGGGTGAGGAATTAATTTCACCAGTATAAACCCTGTTGGGATTAACCCCCCAGCTGCCTTTTCATGGACCCAGAGGACTTGGATGATGTGATGGAGAGAGAAGGGGTGAAAGTAATCTTGACGTTACCTCTGTCATTGGGCTTTGGGCAAAATGCATCAGTTTTTAGTTATACCTGCAGGTGAGTGTGCAAGCAAATAATATTTAGTAGGAGAGTGTTTGTTTCGGTCTGTTTCTTTGTTTGTTTGTTTTAGAGGAATTATTTTCCTCCTGACGTACATACAGTTTACCAGCCTTGTCAGTTGCTTCCTGCTGCATCAATGCTTTCTTCCCTTTTGGCACGTAACACCTTTGCACAGCCAGGGAGGGACAAATGGATGAAGCCTGTGGTCCTGTTCCTGTGGTAGCTCAACTTCTGATGAATTTTCTTACAGATTTTTCATTAATCTAGTTCAGAACAGCTGATTTTGATCCTTTGGCCTTCATAAGATATCTTTTCTGTGTGAATTTGATATCTTTACTCAAATCTGTGTCTATGAAAAATCCAACAATGAAGTTGTCAACAAAGTTATTTGTCAGATATATATACATATATATGTTTAAACAGATCCTATATAAATATGAATTCACTTGCCTTTCTTAAAAAAGTCCATTGCTTTCAGTTGCTCTGGCTACTTGTCCCTTAGATACAATTAATGGTATCTGGAAAGTGTTTGGCTTTGTAGTCCTGTTGTGAAACATATACTTCTGGTAGTTCAGGTTTTCTCTTGTCTGGGATAATTCCAATATAATTGCATTTGCCCTCTTTTCTTATAGAACAGAAACATGATATAATTGTGCTCTTGATTTTATATGACTTGGAGAAATAGGAGGAAGCAGCAGTAGAGCCTTGTTATTTCTTGCCATTAACTCTGTATTTCTCAGAGGAAAAATATCTCATGGGAAAGCCTGTGGTCTGTGGCCAGAGACCTTCTGCATTCATCAGACTCCTGTTGTGTCAGCTCAGAGGCTTTAAAAAGCCAGTTGGGCCATTAGAAGTGGGAGGTGATTTAAAGCATTTCCGCTGGTTTGATGCAAAAAAATGATGCAGAAGTTAAGAAAACTGCAGAAGGAGAGTTGATGACTCCTTAAGTACCTCATGGAACCTGAAAGAAGGAGGAGTAGCAAAAACTGAGGATATGTGTGGAAGGAACATTGTCCTGTGTGTTGCACCATAAGCCCACAGGTTTCTGCCTTCTATATTGAAATTCTCTGTTCTTTCTGCACGTGTAGTATAGAGCTGTGATGTATTTTGAGGACAACGCCTGATGTAAATGGTCTTTTTGTTTTTGTGGGTTTTTTATTTGATTATGTGAATATTTCACACAGTGTTTATGTACCTGCTTCAGTGTTC
This sequence comes from Tichodroma muraria, assembly GCA_013390105.1. Lineage (NCBI taxonomy): Eukaryota > Metazoa > Chordata > Aves > Passeriformes > Sittidae > Tichodroma > Tichodroma muraria. Next base: position 177,247 of record WAAG01035014.1, on the reverse strand, counting down.
AGAACCTGCAGATCCTAACCTAGGGCTTGAGCACATTTGTGGCACAGCCTTGTTTAGAGGGGCTTGTAGGAGCTTTAAGCCTGCTCTTCTGTTCCCAGATCCTGCAGTGATTCCAGACTGCTGTAGTGATGTGTAGATGTTACTGACCCAAGATCACTTCAGCTGCGTTCAGAAACATTCCCTCCTAGGACCCCTACTACAGAGGGGATTTTCTTCTCTTCACTTGAACATCATTCCTGTCATTTTTTGGGCTGATGGAGTGGTCAAAAAATTGTATTTTTCAACAGGGACCTGACTTAATTACATCTAATCTAATTACATGTGGTTTAAACAAAGGTACCAAACTTTTCAAAATACTTTGGATCTTAGACTTGTGAGTAAACTCATCAAAACCATGAAAAGTTTTGTAGCTTCAAATAACCTGCCTTTTTCATTCCCTATCAGGACCCACCTTAGCTTTCCATGTTCAGTAAGTTGCTTTCCACTCTTCTCACTACTTTGTCAGTCAGACAGTTCATGATCACAAGTAACAGAGGAATAAAGTCCAGAAAAGGTCATATATTCCAGCTAAACACCTGAGTTAGATGAGCTTCAGCCTGTGTTTTTTTCCCAGAAATGTGATGCTGTGTCTCTTAATTGTGTGATAAGTGAATTGAAAAGAATAGCTTATTTGACCCTCTACCTTCTGTAAGTAATTTTTTTGTTCTTCCTGTTACCATATCAACAAGATTGCATTGTGCTGTGTCTCATGCTGCATGTTTTTGTGTCAAGGGGTGACAGACTTCCCTTCTCGTTGTAGGCTGTTGTTATCTTTGGAGTCTTCAGTGTTCTCTGCGTGGTTTTTAGCTTAGGACTTTGTTCACATTCAAAAAAACAAGGTGTGCGACAGTTCAGAATAAAACCATAGATACGTTAAACACAAACAAATTATCAGCATGATGAATTGCATTAAGATTTAAAGAGAAGTTCATAAAATTTTTACTATAATTCAGTTATGTTCTTGCCCTTTAAATGAGGTTGTATAGTTCAAATGTGTTGTTTGGTGCATGTCACCTGATGAAAAGCAAATGAGGAAAAAAGTAAAGCAAAAAGTAGTTCTTCCTCTTGCTTATGTCTGATATGAAGGCTCTTTGCCTGATAAGGCACAGAGTCATGGAAAACCTGAACGGAATAGTCACCTCCTCAAGATCTTCAGCACCTTTATGTATTCTGGGAAGGGGCTCAGCAAGCCAAGCAACTGATGCAGTGTGGGGTCTTCAGTCTTCCCCAAATGGCCAAGTGTACTGCCCAGGAGATAGAAATAATGCTTTTGCTGATAGGAGCTATCACCTGATCTCTCTTTGGAGCAGACCAGTTCCTCAGTTAACTGTTAACTCTGTTAAAAGGTTGGGTTTTCTATGCAGGGTGATCTGTGGAACAGCTCGTGCCATTTTCCTCCTCTAGCGAAGGACAGTGTTAATTCTGATTTCTGGGCAGTCAGTCCAGATAGCTGCAGATATTTCCTGGCAGATAGCTGCTTCTAAAGCACAGGCTCCACGAATTTAAAGAGGTGATGTGTTAAAAGAGCAGACACTGTTTTCCCCGAAGGTTGACATTGAAGACCAGGCTGAGGACTGGAACTGAGAAAGGAACATAAAGCCTTCACAATCTCAAGTATTGCAGCTGTTTGTACCTTCTGGGATTCAGTGGCTCTGCAGGATCCTGAGACGTCTCTGGGTAGTGTGAGGGTCCTAAGCCAGGCCATGGCACTGGAATCCCTTGCTAAGCCCGTGGCTCTTGGGGAGCTGAGGCAGTGCATCGACGAGAGGTGCTGAGCCAGCTGCCACCAGTTTTAAAGATTTGTGTCAGTGCAGTTCCCAGAAGTGATTCATTCCTGTCCAGACACACAGAAAGCTATCCAGGCTGTCAGTCCAGGCTTGCCTGTGATGTTTGCATTTGGGGAAGCCTAGTTTAATGTTAACTGAATCTAGTTCCTTGGAGATCTTACTCAAAAATACAGGAGTACAAACCTGGGATTACCTGCAGGAAAGGTTTTTCAAGAGGCAGACAATGTTGCCATGTTGGTCTGTGGACTTGGACCATGATTATTTGTTTGCTTTCCAGAGGTTGAACATTAGTACTGCCATGGCTTTTGAATCCTTGAGTAACAGCAAAAAATCCTTTCAAGCCTCCTCTTTGACTACAAGGCTGTGGTTTCCTTCTGTTACTGGCTTTGGTTTGCTGGTTTGGAGACTATTGGTGGTGCTTTTCCTCAGATGGACGACAGGCCACAGAAATGAATCAAAATACTTGGGGCTTCTTCGTTTGTCTTGAATGTCAGCTCGTAGTTGCCTCTGCTTTATTATCAAAATGTGGAATTTATTTGTTGTTAGAACTTGGAATGAGGTGCAATTGAAAACCAAAGACAAAGCAACTTGAAGCTAAACTGAAACCTTGTTTCATTCCACAGCATTTGGGGGAAATAGTTCTAATAGAGAAAATTAAGGAATTATTCAGTGACCACATGTCATGTCTTACATGTTCACCTCTCCTCTTTTGCATTAAAATAGCAAATACCAAAATCTTCAGTGTAGTACCGCAGCATTTGGAGTTTTTCATAGTGACCAGCATTCTCCTGTGGCTTTTTGTGCATTCAGATCTTTCTGACCAAAGCCTTGTCTTTTGGTTCCTTCTGAACCAGACAGTCCCACTGGAAGACAATGTGCACAGTTGCAGCACTGCAGGAGTAAAACTGGTCCTGAAACATTGTACTCCAGGACAGTAGACACCAAAGGAATGTGAGACAAATGGAAGAAAATTGGCTGGAAACTTCTGATGCCTGGGAAATCCATGGTGGGGAGCAGTTAAGATGCATTTGGGAAAGCAACAATCATTCATTCCAGTAAAGCAAATTAAGCTCATACGATATCAGAAACCAGTGTGGTTGCATGAGAAGCAGAGTGAAACACAGGGCAGTGGAAGAGTGGGAGAGTTATGAAAACAAAGAGCCAAGAACCAAGCAGAAAAGAATAATTAGGAAGAAAAATAATGACTGGCATCTTGATTAAAACAAAACAAACAGCTAGCAGAGCTCTTTCCTTAGCAGCTTCACATGCGTCCCCGCAGAAGTCTCCCAAATGTTATTGAACAAGTTTTTTCCAAATCAGAAAGAGCTGATCATTTGCTGGAAGTCATCAGGGCGGTATTTATAAACAAACTGGGTGTGAGAAGCCACCCTTGGAGCAGCCTTTTCTTGTGGTTTACTTACATTCTACCCCTGATTTAACAAGCAAAACTGAGAAAATACAGGTGACTTAATTTAGCCTCTGTGAACAAGCCTGAGAGTTACTGCCTGGACAGTGGAGGAAAGGGAATAGCCATCTGTAATGAGTATTTTCTCGATGGACTTAAATATGCATTTGGCAAATTATAGCTAGTTTTGTGCACATTCTTACAGAATTTCATAAGAAATTAATCATTTAACCTCTTTTTGAAGCTGAGGTTCCCCTTATTCTCTGTAGGTGTTGAGATTCGCTTCTCCTTGTTTAGAAATAATTGTGGTGGGAAGAAAACACTGCTTTTGCCTTCTTGGTCAGAAGTTGAGGTTTAACAAGTCCAAGTGCAAGATCCTGCACTTTGGCCACAACAACCCCCTGCAGTGCTACAGGCCGGGGACAGAGTGGCTGGACAGTGGCCAGGCAGAAAGGGACCTGGGGGTGCTGGTCAACAGCTGGCTGGACATGAGCCAGTGTGTGCCCTGGTGGCCAGGAAGGCCACCCTGGCCTGGATCAGGAATAGCGTGGCCAGCAGGAGCAGGGGGTTCATTCTTCCCCTGTACTTGGCACTGGTGAGGCCACACCTCGAGTGCTGTGTCCAGTCCTGGCCCCTCAGTTCGGGAAGGACGTGGAGATACTGGAGCACATCCAGAGGAGGTAACAAGGCTGGAGAGGGGCTGGGAACACAAACCCTGTGAGGAACAACTGAGGGAGCTGGGGGTGTTTAGCCTGGAGAAAAGGAGACTCAGGGTGACCTTATCACTCTCTGCAACTCCCTGAAAGGTGGCTGTATCCAGGTGGGGGTCGGTTCCTTCTCCCAGGCAACCACTGACAGAATGAGAGGACACAGTCTTAAGCTATGCCAGGGGAGGTTCAGGTTAGACATTAGGAAAAAGTTCTTTACTGAGGGAGTGATTGGGCAATGGAATTGTCTGCCCAGGGAGGTGGTGGAGTCACTGTCCCTGGTGGTGTTTAAAAAAAGACTGGACATGGCACTCGGTGCTGTGGTTTAGTTGATGAGGAGGTGTTAGGTCATAGGTTGGACTTGATGATTTCAAAGATAGTTTCCAACCTAGTTCATTCTGTGATTCTCTGAAATGCTGTCTTTAATTCCTATCAGATCCTGTCAGGACTGTTAGTCTCCTTCCCAGTAGAGACAAGGCCATGCAGAATTGCTATGTGGTGGGAGGGTCTCATTTCCAACCTCCACTATGCCCTGCTGAGCTGACAGAGCTGTTGGACTTGGAGCTGCCACAGCCCCGTCACCTTCTGTGCAGCTCGTGGGCAGGGAGGGATGAGTGAGTTCTTGGTCCCAGTTTGTGAATAACAGGCTCAGATACACTTCTCCACCTACCTGGATAGGTTTTGGAGACTGAAGCCTTCAGAGATGGGCTCCAAGCAAAGCTGGTGTGGAAATTAGAAGGCTCTCTGATAGGTGTGAAGCTTGAAAGCATTGCTTAGCAGAGCCTGGAGTCTGTGGCCGGCAGCACAGGAGTTAATCATTGAGGGGTTTTTGTATAGGCAGGAAAGGAAGAATTCATAACTCATAGTCAACCCATGAAAAATGTAGTCTGTAGTGTTCCTTTTCTGTCTGAGCTCTTGGAAGGCCCCTGTTCCTATCTGAGTCTGTCGAGAGAGAGTTTCTTTGCAAGGGCAGCAAATATAAAGCTACTGCAAGATATGGGCAAGTGTCCAGCCCATTTCTGGAAAGCTGCATTATTCCCTGGCACTCCAGTAGAACAGCCGGGCAACAGGAGGTCAGTAGGGCACAGTGTACCTCTTCTCTCCTTCCTATTTCCCCTCTTGACTGAAATGATTTTGCTGGCAAATTCAGTGTCTGTAACAGCTGTGAACTCTTCACCCTGCTCTGGGAGACTGTATCTGTCTTAAACTCTGTTTATTGTTCAGCTTAAGAAAGTGGCCATCAATGAAACCTCTGGAAACGGAGCTTAGTGTAGAGTGTGTGAACAATGCTAGTAGAAGAACTTGCCCTGTGGAGAGGGCAAGTTCTTCTACTTTGCCTCCTTCCAAATCATGGCTGAATTGGTTAATGGTTGTAGGAATAGAATACCTAGCCTGGCTTTTGGTGTTGGGACCAGGGGGGATGATGGTTTGTGATGTGGGTGGGGAAAAGGAACACAGAGCAGGAGGAAATGCACTATTTGGGCATGGAGTGAGGCACAGTGTTCCCTGCCTGTGGTGGGAATTAGAGGAAAATTGTGACTGTTGATGCTGCTGTGACAGCGTTCTGTGTGTGTGTGGGGCTACAGAGGACAACTGAAACTGGGAGGGTGGTGGGAGAGTCTGTGAGCATCACTGGGAGCATCTGCCTGTTGTGGTCTTTCCTGGCCTTGGGATGTGGAGCTGGTCTGGCACTGTCGGCTGTGCCACAGCTTGCAATGAAACCTGAAATCCAGAACGTGTTTGCATGTTAATTTTTGATTGTAAATACTTCTCATAGCTCTGAAATTGTAATTCCAGCGTTTCTCCTGTCAGCAAGCCGAACCAAAGAATATTACCAACAGATTTCCAAATACTTTAACTGAAAATTCAAAGTTGCCACATTATCAGAACAAGAAGGGAAAGAAACAACAGACTTAAATGGATGCAAGTTGTCTGAAATCTCTCTGGTATTAAAAGTTAATTGAGTTTTGAGGAAAACCTACACAATTCAGATGAGACCGAGAGTGGGAGAAACTCTCTTTACTGTTTCTTTACTATTGGTTTATTTTGGATGCTGCTGAGTAGCTGAGTTAAGCAGACTGCTGTGGGTTCCCAGCTTGCAGCAGGAATGTGCCAGTGTTTGTACACAGCTCCAGTAGACAGTTTCCTGTGCTGGAAGAGACTTGAGATATAGGAATAGTTTTGGAAATGTAGAAAGTCTTGGGAAGTTTAGGTGTTTACTGTGCCTTTTATTCTGAAATAAGGAGCTTAAAGTTTTAAGAAAAGTGGTTATTTTTAGTAATTTTCTATTTTTGCTACACTGAGTTGAAAATTGTCAACAAATTGCAAATTATTTCTGGAAAACCATAGCTTAAATTGCCTTATTTTCTTACAAAATCAAGTTGAAATGATGACAAATCCATGCAAATACAGGATCTAAGGGCATTCCCACAAGTATATATTGTGCAGTATCTAAGTACCAATCTAATGGGTGTGGATGAAAACCTACATAAATCAGGAAAACCGAACAAACAGATCACATCCCCCTGCTTCAGGCAGGGTGGAAACCATGCTGAGTCATCAGCTCTGCTTTCCCCTCATCCCCCTCAGTCTGTAGAAAGATTGTCCATGGGTTGGTGTTCTTCTAGCTGCATGGATCTAAGAAAGTCTGGGATAACTTCCCTGAACAAGATCCAGTGCTCCTGCAACTCCTTAGGCATCCTTTCCCTGCTCTGCCAGCACGAGCAGGACACCCTTTTTGCGTGCTGTGATTTGACAGCAAACCCTCCTTGGTTTGTGCTGAAGATGAAATCAAGACTCTGCTGATAGTTTTTAGTCACTGAGATTAGCAGGATCACTGTGTCTCCTAGGCAGTGGAGACTCCTCAGCTCTCTTGGCACTCCCAGGCTGGCTCTGGCACGGGCAGCCTCGTGCTGTAGCAAGGGTTTTATCCTCCCAGAGGAGGCAATCCCACTCGCTGGGTGTGCCTGTGGGAGTTAGGTTTGGGATTGTCTCCTTTTTCCTCCGTGAAAGCCACAGTTTCATGAGCAGGCAGGCTTTGTACCAAGACTGTAGATAAGGAGGAACATGGCATGGAGGTATATGCAGCTCCAGTATGGTGCCCAGACTCTGCAGGTGAAGAAAGGCCCCAGAGGAATCATTTGATTTAGCATTTCCACTGGGAAGGAGCCATGAATACCTTGTTTCCTCCCTGCTATTTTCCCAGAACATCCCAGGGAGTGGTTACAGAGCAAACACTGAGCTTTTCCCAGTGGCCCAAGATGGAATGAAGAAATTATGTTGTGCTGTTGATGGTGTGTGTAATGTCTGGTGGTTGTTAAACACAGCTGTGGTACAGCTCAGCACAGATACTTCAGGTGGGCTGTGAATGTCTCATGTGTTTGTTGTTCTGTTGGATACAGGTACACTCAGTTCCATCTGGATGCAAACACTGTATTCTCTCTGTTTACTTGTAGTGAAATAGCATCAGTCTTACGAGCCTGGCTCGATCAGTGCTCGGAGGATTTCAGGGAGCCCCCTGACTACATGTGTTTGCTGAAGTTGCTGGATTATCTGAAGAACAATATGCCCAATTCTGACATGGAGAGTAGGGTGCAGAACCTCTTGAAGCAGTTTCAGAACCAAGAAGTAGAAGCTGTTGGTGAGTTACCATTCCCTTCTCTTTTTCTGCCCTCCCAGATTGTAAGATTCCCCAAGGATTTATGTGCAGTACATCTCACCACCTCTCGTGCTTACCAATAATATTGTGAGGCTCACCAGTGACTTTTGTCTTTTTTTTTGTTTTTTAAAAGGAAACCCAACCTCTGTGTGAGGCTGCAGGCTCTGTGAGGGATGAAATAGTGTTACAGTGTGAGGTGCCTATGTCTGTTCATACTGGGGTGGCTTGGGAAATCCAACACTTCTCTAATATTTAGCCAAAGCTTTGAGATTGCTGCAGCAGCCAACTGGTTAATTGTCAGCACACTTCCCATGTCACTGAGTTAAAACACGTAGCTGCTCTGTAGCTGGGCATGTCACTTAACCTCCCCCCGTCCCTGAAATCCCCAAACAAACAAAAAACAGAATGCAGAGCTGCGACAAAATACAGCTTGAGTCACAAGCTTTGTCCTGCAGCTTTTCTTCCTGGTTACCATCTTGTCAAAGGAAGTGCCTGTGGGTGTTTTTTCCTATTGGAGTGGCTGGCTGCTGGTATCCAAGGACAGAGGAAAATCTTACGTTATTGGGGGTCACAGTCTGCTGGAACAATAGTGAACTGTAGTCACACAAACATCACACATCCCCGTATCCTGGTCAGAAAGCTTCCTGTGGGAGAGCTGGGAAGTGTGGAGAGCTCACATAGGGTGTGAATGAGAACTGGAATCAACTTCCAGCTTTGGTAGAGGGGTGACAGGGAATAATTCATGCCATAAATGATAAAGGAAGTGCAAGAAAAAAACCTGCTTTCATTCCATAAAAAAGTCATGTCTGCCAGATGCTCCAGAAATACCATGTCAATGCATAATACTGTGAAATGCCAAAATAACTCAGTCATGAACAGAAAAAGGAGTAATGCCCAGAGCCCAGGCCTTTATTGAGCACAGGTAGGGTAACAGGATGGCTAAAATGTCACTAGTGCTGATGTCTCCTGGGTTGGGTTCCCCCAGCTCAAACAAGGAAAACTCATGAGAACTATATTTGGGTTCTTCAGAATGAGCAGAACTTCCCAGCAGCCCTGCTTCTCTATTTGTTTCCTCAAGTGACAGCTGAAAATATTCTTTTTTGAGTTATAGGTGGGCCAGTAGGAGTGATAACATTTTCTACATTGTGGCAGAATAGAAGCTGGTTATTAGAGTAAAATAAGAGGAGGGCAGTGAAATTAAGCTGTGGGGTCTGCAGTTTTAGGATTGCCTTGCTTTTATCAGAGCTCCATCTTTGTACATTTTCTTCCAAAATTCCTGACACATTTTCTGCAATCGTTGTTGATAACTACTGTCCCAAAGCATTCCTGCTGGGTTCTGGATTTTGAAATTCGGGCTCTAATCCTACAGCTTGATTTGGGTAATCAAACCTCTGTTCTGTGCTGCAATCAGCCATGCCAGTAGATTAGATTGCAGTACCAGATAGGAAGGTAAAAGCTGCTTCTGGCCTCAATTCTTGCAGGTTGAGCAAGCAAAACAAGGAGAGGCAGAGGTTGCAGGGTCAGGAGGGGCACGTGCTTGCTCTCAGTGCAGTCAAGAGGCAGTCAGACTTTGAGAGGGTTGAGTGGATCAGAGGGGTTCTAAGATAATGAAATACTTGAGTACAAGGGGATTCCAGATTGTTGGAGAGTAGGGAAAAGACTGCTTACACGTCAATGAAGGAGAAAAAGAGGGATGAAAAAAGAGAAGGAAAATTTACACTGTGCTTCAGGGCCTCCCTCGTTTTAAGCATGCTGTGAGGTTTTGGGTAGGGCTGCAGCTCCGTGGCGAGGAATTTCAGTTGAATTTTAAGAGCCAAAAGAAAAGGAGGTTTTACAAAGCCAAAAGGAGTGAGATTCTTGCAGCAGTCCAGTCCAAGTCCATTTAATTATGCAAATTGTTACAAAACAGCCATGGAAAAGTAGCGCTAGAACAGAGATCTTCATTTATCCCATTGAATTCTGCCAATAGATTGTGTAATTCAAACGTACAGATGGAAATCAGCCTGTAGACATAACTTGTTACATCAAAACTGTAGCAATTTACATTGGTGATTATGTTCTGTTAATTACTGGAGGAAGGAACAATGAAGTATTTTGAAAAACAATGATTCTCTATCACATTATCTGCTGTTGTTGCTTTGATACTCTGCTTTAACTGGGTATGAAGTCTTGCATAACACTCTTTGTTTTTGTAAATGAACTCTTACCAGTAGTAAACTCAGTACTTTGGTTGTTAGTCTTTGACAAGTCCCTATTTTTTTCTCCCTCCTTATGGAGCTACTGTTGCCTTACAGTAAAAGGGATTAGGATTTATTTTCAGGGAGTTTCTGTTTGACTTCCTCCTATGCCATGGGAAACAAGCCATATTTCTTGGTGTTTGAATATTTTTGTCCCCAGCTTCTGGGAGCCAAAAGGCAGCAGCCGTGGAACTCTTTCCTTTCTGCACTGGGTCACGTCCCTCAGTGAGGACAGTTCTGCTCTCTCACCTCTTCTCTGCTGTGCAGTGCAGATTTAGAAGAACCATTCAGCAGAATATTTTAGGTGCTCACTGTATTCCATTTCCTGGGAAAAATTCCCTGAGAGAAAAGGTGAAGGCTGCTGGAATAAACTCTCTTCACTATAGCCCATGTAGCCACAAAGGGTGCCAGGAAATCTGGTATTTTATTTCTGGATAGAAGAGCATTCCTAATGCAGTATTTTGGGGGTATAAATGCAGCCTCATGCCCTTGTAATCTGATTTTTTTTTTTCAGATTATAAATACTGAAAAGTAGATTAACAAAACTAAGCAATGTGAATAAGGAATTTTTGTTGGGGTGGTGGTGATATTTTTCTTTCAGAAGAATTGTTAGCAAAAGGGGCAAACCACTTCTCTGTTTCTTTTTATTCCACCTTTTCTTTGCCAATTTAATCTTCTGGTCATTTTTCTCACTCAAATGGCACAGTGGGGCCATTACATCAGGCAGGGCCCTTGGGGCATTCTGCTGTAATACAGTGATGTTGCAAAATAAACACCTACTTTGATTCATTGTTTGCTGTATAAATTTACTGAGTGCTGTTTTCCATTCTGGTCAGATGGGTTTTGTAGCACTTCCTCCAGTGACCTGGTTGATGGAGAGGAACTGGAGATCAGCAATCCAGAAGAATTCTCCTCTTTTCAAGACCACGTTGTGGCAGAACAGTTGACATACATGGATGTGGTATGCAGAGTATTGCATATAATATAACTTTATAAAATAAAACTTTTTTTTTTTTTTTAAGTTACATTGCTTTGAGTATAGAGTTCAGGACAGGACTGCTGCTGGGACACAGAACACAGCTCTGTGGTTATCCCAGCTGTTTCAGTCATTGGGCTTTCTCCTGCTGTCATTTTGAAGGTTTTTTGGTTTTTTTGGTTTGGTTGTTTGTTTGTTTTGGTTGGTTGTTTTTTGTGGTTTTGGTTTTGTTTTTTTATGTGTAGCCTCTTTTGCAAAAGTTATTGGCACTGAGAAATAGCATGTTTTAACTATATTGCTATTGTTTAATCTAGTAATGAATTAAATCAAATAATTAAAATACCAGTTTTAACTATATCGCTACCTGGCTTAAAGATGTCTAGCTACTCTGGACTGTAATGGTCAGATTTTGCTTTGTCTGTATCAATTCCCTTCTGAATATCATTATATAAAAAAATTTACCTTGGTTATGCAGCTGATATAAAGGTGTCCCTTATTTTCACAGTATTGTTTAGCTGACAGTTCTTTTGGGGCATCAAGCCTATAAAGAGTATGCCAAAGTATATTTTAAACTAAGAGAGAACCAATATTTACCTTTAGGTACCATATTATATTTAAATCAAATTTGTCCTCTAAACCTGTATTTCTTCTTGTGGATAAAAGAGATTTAGGAGAAACCTGCTGACTTACCACATCTCTGTTTCACTCTAGATGCTCTTCAGAAGAGTTGTGCCCTACCACTGTTTGGGATCCATCTGGTCTCAAAGGGATAAGAAGGAAAACAAGAACCTGGCTCCAACTGTCAGAGCCACCATCACTCAGTTCAATGCAGTCACCAAATGTGTCATCAGCACTATCCTGGGGACCAGGGAGCTCAAAATCCAGCAGAGAGCCAAGATCATTGAGAAGTGGATTCACATTGCACATGTAAAGCATTTTTTCTGTTTTTCGAGTGGGTGCCTTGGAGTGAAGGAGTTGGGAGAGGAGAAAGGGGTTGTACGCATTGGTCCCAGGCCATCTTAGCTCTAATTCTTCCTATTTCTGACTGATCTTTTTGTGATAGCAAATGAATATTCCCCTTCCCCTCCTCAGTTCTTCCCCACCATTGAAACTGGGTTGATACTTGACCATACCAAAGCTTTAGAGAAGTGCAGATAGCTGGTATCAGTATTGTCCACTTCCCTTGTGCGCTGATGGAATCACTCCATCACGGGAGGCCACTGGTCTGGGCAGGCAGGACCTCACCAGCGCGTGGAGTCACCTCCCTGTCTCTCCACGTGCCTCAGCAGAGCTTCCAAGAGGATCTTGTAGCAGATTCCATGTTTTTATCATGTTTTTCCTAATCTTTGCAAGAAGGGGAGTTTTCCATGCCTGCTTTGCTTAACTCTAGATCGCTAATTTCCTAGGTCTTAACATTTTACTATAACCTCCCTAATTCCCCTCAGAGCACTGGGCAGCTGGCAATAAATGAGACCTCTCTGGAAGACACCATTTCAAGCACTTCCACGTGGATGTGTGTTGACTTCTAAGAATCACATGGATTCTTCTTGAGCTATACAATATAGTCAGAAAAAGCTGAAGCCAGAGGCTTTCCAACCTTGGCAATTCCTGTGCTTCCAGAGGCAGCATTCAGTCCTGGCACCTGAGCTCTGGCAACTTCATGGTTCAGGAAGCTGGTATGGGGAAGGTCTTGGACCTCTCCTGTGGCACTTACATCTGCTTGTTTTTATCATCATCTGATGGATGCTTTATTGCCTGTGTGAAGGGATTAGGAAATTTGATTTCCAATTTCTACATGCAGATCTAAGTTGCAGAGGGAACCAGCTAAAAGGGCTTTCTTCCTGAGGCAGACCAGACAGAACTTCATCATCATCCCAAAGCAGAAGGGAGGCCTGGGCAAGTCAGGAAAGGCACTGTCCTCAACCCACTCACTCTGTGGATGGAGAACTTTGTTCTACACCCTTGCTGATTCTGTGCTTCTCCCTTTACTTAATTCATACCTTCTGTGCTTCTCCCTTTACTTAATTCATTAAATGCTCCAGTCATAGCGTGAAACACGTGAAAAATGTCTGTGCACACTCTGCAGAATAATGGCACATGTACAGCAGCTGGGTGCACATATACTTAGCTGCCCACTTCTGAAGAAAGCTGCTTGCTTTGTGCATGCAAATGAGTGTTTTGAGTAGTTAGGTGCCTGAATTAGAAAATAATCCACTCATTAAAGTACAGTTATTCACTGACAACTAAACTTAGCAGCACGGAGTTCCACATTTGTTATGTCTTCATGACTTTTGGATCCATTCTCTTGGCTCAGAAGATAAACTGAATACTTTCTCTACTGTCAGCCATCTGCTCCACCTAGATCTAAGGTTCCTGAGCAGGAGCAGCCAATTTCACTCAAACAATATTTTCTTTAAAAATAAAAAGTAAAAAGTGAAAATAATGAAATCATTAATGTCTTGTTATGCTTAAAATTTTTTAAATCAAAGCTGTTTCTGCACAGGATTCTTTCTGGTTTTCCCTCTGTGAAGGACACAGCATGAAACAAAGTTATTAAAACCAGTCTTAAAAATTCTTCTTGCATGCAAATGAAAGCTTGCTCAAGTTTAGTCTGCAGTCAATTGAATCACTGAGAACACTAAATGCAATATTAAATTAAATTCCTACTGTGCTCTAAATTATACAATGTGCAGTTAAGTCAAGATGGTTCCAAATTGGATCTTCCAGTTCAAACTCCTGGTGTACTGGAAAGAAAGAAAGAATAAAATTTATTTTGATAATTTGTGCCTCTAAATTCATGTTCACCCCAACCTAAATTTCAGGTTGAAGAAAAAGAAAGGTCTCATTCTTTAACATGTCAGTCTCTGGAGAAGAGCTGTTATGTGACTTTTTTTTTTGGCCATTCAAACCATGCAAAAATAGCTTTCAGATTTAGTGAGTCCTGCCCCATGATCTTGAACTTGGTCTTTATCTGACCTAAGTGTCCACCTGCTTCAGGTGCTGTTGGCCCAGGCTCTCTACTTCAGCCACACTTAGATAAATGTAGTCTCCTAATCAGCACAGTTTTTTGTAGGTCAGTAACTGGGAGAGCTTGTACTCTCCTTAGCTGTTCAGTCACCTCTAATGCAACTCATGAACAGAGATGCTGATACATTAAGGTCTGACTTTTGCTTATGCTGAGGTTGCTTTACATTTGTCCAGTCCTACAAAGGAAATAAATCATGTCTATTTGCACTGTAAGGATCCTTTACATAATAAGCATTATTAGGGTAAGAATCAGATTCATAAAAATGCTGATAAGCAGAATTGGAGTTTGAATACATTCTTCTCTCCATGCAGCAGTCAAATTGGCAGGTGTTTTGTCTGCTGGATTTGCATGTACCAGACACCTGTGCTGAAGTTTGTGGTATCCAAGCTCTTGTTCTTGAGCCACCAACAGATTTCCAAGAGTCACAGACCAGACTTTACATCTTGCTTCCCTCTGCTTTATGAGGAATCTGTGCTACTTTTTTGAGTTAAGCCTTATCCTTTCCCACCCAAGCTTTTGCCACAGAGTAGCTGCGTAAGAAACATCCATGAATCAATCTCTGTCTCTGCTTAGATTTGATCCCAACTCTGGGAAAAGCTGGGAAGGTTTTTCTCTTTAACAGTGTGCACATACTTGAATAACAGGTTATTCCTTTGCATGTCTTTATTTTTAATTGACACTGAGATGATTGAGGGTTTACATTTTAAATACCACATATAAAGAGGCAAAGCCTGGTTTTCTCCCTAAGGGGTAAAAGGGATGGGCAACTACAAAGAGCTTTTTAAGAAGTATAACCTTTGTGCCTTTCACCATGGCTTCATGGACTCAGTTCCACTTTTATTTTCACTCGGAGAACTGGAAGCTGTGACACCATAAATACATGAAAGTGAGGAAAACAAGATCGAAATGCCAAAGCTTGTGAAATGTTTGGTGGCTGGAGTGGGGAATGATATTTTTGATGCTCAGTATTTGCACAGCTGCTGCTCAGCAGTGAGAATGTGTAGCAGGCATGAGAGGGCTCAGAGAGAGGAGCACTAAGGTCTGTGTAGTGCTGACATTTAATGCTCCTGTGTTTCCAACTGCTCCTTTCACAGGAATGTAGGATCCTGAAGAACTTTTCCTCCTTGAGGGCCATCATTTCAGCTCTGCAGTCCAACTCCATCTATCGGCTGAAGACGACCTGGATGTGTGTTTCAAAGTAAGCTTCTCCCTCAGTTCCCAAGGGCCACAGGGCTCAGTGCTCCTTCTTTCCATGTTCTCCTCACTCCTCCTGTTCTGTTCCGTCACTGACATAGGTCCTGTCAGAAGAACCTCCCATTCCTGGGATGCTCAGACCCCTCCTGTGAGCTCCTCCTTCCTGTTGAGGGGACAGTCCGCCCTTGGGGATACTGGATTCTGTCCCTTTTTAGCATATTGGTTCTTCCACAACCTCTCTAGAAAAGCCATGGCACTGGCTTCTCACCCAGCTCATGCTCACCACGATCTTTGCTTGTTGTCTTCTCTCTATGACCTTTGAGGAGGTCCAGCTTGCTATAAATCCTCCCAACTCTTCTACTGGTGCTGATATTTGCATAAAATATATTCCCAGACTATAAAATACAGTATTGAAGATAATATTTCTTCCAGGGGACTACTTCATTGTGTTAATAATATTTACTGCCTGCCCCACGGATGCCACAATTTGCTGTCTAGAAAAGATGGTGTTCTGCTCATTCAGTTTGGGGAAAACCCATTTCTTTGCTTTATTTTTTGCTTATAAATTAAAATATCACTTTGTTAAGCAGTATTCTGTATTTCCTCTCCACAGAGGTGAGATTTTCCTTCTGCTGCCCTATGTTTCTGATCAAAATACTGCCTCTCTTGTGGTTATAATGTTGGGCAAGAAACTACTCCTTCACTTAAATGTTTCCAGCTTTCCAGAATGCATGGAATAGGGCAAAAATCAAGAACCTGGGTTTCCTCTCACCTGTTTTTCTGTTCCTTTGTATCCCCTGACCCATTCTTACATTGCACAGAGAGTTCAAAGCCCTGCCCAGGGGCTGCTGATGGTGTTTCTTTGCTGTCAGATAAGGCCTAACTTTACTGGGAGCACCAGGATACCCCCCACCAAGGCTCCCAGGAGATGTGCAGCATCTCACTGGATGCATTTTGGTGCTGTTGCCTCTTGTAAGTCGAACTGTTAATGATTGATGAGAAAGAAGCAGAAACTTGATTAGGTTTTAGAGTGCTTGCTAATGACGTAAATGATTTAATCTTCTCCTCTGCAGGGACATCCTGTTGATGTATGAAGAGCTGTCTGAGATCTTCTCAGACCATGACAATTATCTGACAAGTAGGGAGCTGCTGATGAAGGTGAGAACCAGCGTGAGTTCAAAACTTGTGATCCCAATGAAATCTGATGTTCAACCCTTTTTAAAACCAGCTGCCAAAGCTCATCTCTTCCTCAAGGACCTTATGTGGTGCTTTAGGGAAGAGCAGGCTGTAAAACCTGAACTTTTTGCTAGGCTGAGAGTTGATTTCCTTGTTCCTGGAAGAATCAGTAGCTTTAGCCTGGATAGCCACAACTAGCAGGCTTTGGCAGCATGATCTGGATGGACAGCAGGTCTTTCAGCCCCTCAGCCCATGAGGTCACTGGAACAATGCCACAGCTTCAGCTGAGGAATCAATCCAAGATGTTCATCCCACTATGCTGCACCTTTCTTAGAACTAGGAAGCAGGGCTGGGAATTCCAAAGGAACATGCTTCCTACTCTGTGTGTGGCCAGATGGACAACAAAGGAGGCTCTATGTGGAGCAGTTTGACTTATGCACTCTCCTGGGTGAACCCCAGTAAGCTGAGGAGCCTGAAAGGGGTGAGGAAGAATAGCAGGGAAAGATTATGTTCTGCAAAAACTAAGGAATGTTTGTGGCAGGTTTTTTCCATTTACATAAAAAAGTTCCTATAAACTCGCTAACCATTTCATTCTTTGGCAGTTCTGTCCAGCCAGTCTGGCATTTGTCCCTCAGCCCCTTGCCTTGGGATCTGAAACACTGTTCTGCTCAGGAATGGTGGGTGAACACATTCACGTCTGTCAGTCTGTTTTGTTTATCATCCATTTATCAACATCTGTAGGTAAATTTTAAAGCAGGTGAGACCATAATAAGCATAGAGGGAAAATGTGTGCTCAGGACAGCCTATTTAACTAAGTATTGAAAGACAAAACAACTCAGACTGAGCCCAGACCTCTGGCTCCCAGTAAATCACCCTCCAGCTGCCCTAAGCAGATTTGAAAAGCATTTTGGAAGCAGTGAGAGGAGAAAAATCCCACAGAATAGCTAGAATAGCTAGCTACATCTCCTCTACTTTTCATCTTGGACCATTTGGAGGATTAATATCCACTGAATCCTCAAAGACTTAGATTTCCTTCACTATAAATGGCCCCTGTAAGAGAAGCCATGTTTGATCTTGCCTGTCCATCCTGCAAATCCAAGTGTGGAGCAAACAAAATGCCATTGGAAACAGATTGGGTGGCACGGAGAGGGAGCAGTTCTCTCCTCCTGAACAGACACTGATAATGATTTGTGACACATCTGTGCAACCACTGGAAGAAACATTTAACTCCGACATCCCCTGTGCATCCCGGGAAATAAAGATTTAAAGAACTATGGTGAAATATCTCATCCATTCATAGGAAGGCTGGAGTTGTGGGGACGGAAACCTATTCCTTTAATTTCTTGCATGGTTTTGGATTAGTCAGTAAAACAGTCGCTGGACCTCAGTGTTGCAGCATAAGAAAAACAACAAAGCATTACATAAGATGGAGATGTTTATTTGTAGCAGGCCTGATTAGGGAATTAACCAGAAATCCTGATGTCAGGAGTATTGGGATAGAGCATCTGGACACCTTGAAGTATGTCTGAGCTTCTCTGATTTAAACTCCCAAGAGATTTTCACCTGGCTTTGGCCAGAGCCGTTCTGCAGAAAAATTCCCTCACAGTCATCTCGTGTGATTTTTGTCCGAAATTCCCAATCAGCATCCGAGTCCCGAGAAATCAACGTGTATGTAGACACACGTGTGTCTGCACAGCAAGTATTTTTTGCTGGCTTGTCTTGTCTGGTTAAATGTGCTTACTATTTTGCATGCATGTAGTTGCCAGTTTACTACTTGGATCCTCTGTTAATTGCCTTTAATTCTCTTTCACCTCACAGGAAGCAACTTCCAAATTTGCAAATCTGGACAGCAGTGAGAAAGAAAATCAGAAAAAGTCACAGAAGCGACTGCAACTTCAAAAAAACAAGGTGTGTTTGGGGGTTTTCCCGCCCTTTTTGAATTGGTAACATGATTAACCCTAATTGGTCAATTCTGTAAGAAGCAAAATCTGGAAAGGTCTTCACCAGAGTGAGTGGGCAGGAGGGGATTGGTGGATATAAACGTGGTCATCACTTCCAGCTCCCTTGTTTCAGTCCCACAAGAAAGAGTTCCATCATCTACTCTTGTTATACTTTAGAGAGAAACACCATTTCCATGCAGTAAAATATACAGTGCTGCTGTAAATACTGAAGTTCTTGTGATAAAGAAACTAAGCTCTGGCAGAGCAGAAGTCTCGTTTACTTTCAGACATGCTGATGATGAAGATTCTGATGTATCAGCTTGAAAACTGCACAGGCTTCTACAGAGATTGCTTTGTAAAATGTGTCTAGGTTCCAGTCTGCTGGTGAAAATGGTTTTTGTCTCAAAGCTAGGCAAAGATTTAATTTAGAAGGACAGGGGGAGAGAAATCTGGAATAGGGAGGCAAAAGTGCTGAATATGATTTTTGTCTGTGTATTTGTTTGACTGGAAAAAATACAGATCCTTCTGGATGGTAGAAACAAGCGTTTCCTTTGCAAGTGTAGAGCTAGCCTGAACTCTGCAACTGGTGGCAGTCTAGAAGTTTGAAGTGTAAATAAATAGCATTAAAATGCAGTGGATGGCTGGAGAAGATGGTCACTTCTTAGAGAGAAAAAAAATCGTGGCTTGATTTGACTTCACCATCACAAGGTATAATTACACATCATTAAGTAAAAATCCACAGGGATGAAGCAGAAACTGCTCACACAGGCTGGCCAGGACCATTCCCCAGCTCCTCCTCTTGCAGCAGGTGACACAGGGACCTGTCCCTGGTCCTCAGTGCTTCTCCCAAGGACAGGGTTTCCTGGGGACCCACTGTTGGGAATCAGTGGTGGCAATACTGTAGTACAAAACCACTGGGTGAGATACAAAATAATTTGTAGTACAAAAGCACCTGTGAGAGCATCCTGGTCTCACTGGAATTGGATAAAAATTCTAGGTTGTGTAATGAAAATGATGTAATGAAAGAGGACATAAGAGTGATGCTTGGTTAAGCAGATTACTTTAATTTCATTTTCTTACACAGGAGCACTCTGGAATTCGACTTATTCTCATTTTTCAGTTAATTAATCCAGCATTGCTCTGCTCACTTGCAGGGAGTGATGCAAGGCACGGTCCCTTACCTTGGCACCTTCCTGACCGATCTCATCATGCTTGACACGGCCCTTCAGGACTATATCGAGGTAACTTAGGGCAATTTTTTGGAACCCTAAATACCCTTCCTTCCCTACTGAGTTTACTTGTTTTCGTATCCTCTCCTTCTGCAGCTCTTAAAATCTGTTTATAAAAAGAAAAGGGAAGCAATGTGCAGTGTTAAGTAGAACTTGTGTGAATTTTTGTGCATTTATCTCAAGGTACAAGTCTGGCTCTTCTCTGATCCCTTCTCTTTCCTTCCAATAGGGTGGCCTGATCAATTTTGAGAAGAGACGAAGGGTAAGTTGAATGTTCTATGATTTTTGGTTTATTGATGCCCTCTGGGCAAGGGCATTTGTCTTTAGCAGCTGAACCAGACCTGGTGGCAGGAGACCTTTGCTTTCCAGAACACACAATAAAATACCATCCTTCTCCTGTAGGAAACTCTTTGTAGGTAAAAGGCTGCCAAGAGCAAACCAGGTACTGAGGACTGAGAAATAAATGCTGTCAGTTTCTCCTTTTCAGCCTGATCCTTGTTGGTCAGAGAGGAGTCATGTCCTATAGGAGTAAAGGTGCTGGGGTTACCTTGGGCTGATGTAAGTCAGGCCAAATCTCCGTCCTGGGGCTTGAAAGCAGACCTGGACTTAGCTGAGATGGAGCCATTTCCTCCCCTTAACTGCTCAATAACCTGCCCTAAACAATCCAGGGTTATTCTGGCAAAGTATGTGTACAAGTGCAGTTACAGAAGAGCAGCACACTCTGGTCACGTGCCTTAAGGAGGCATTTTACATTCCTCTGGAGCAAGTGTGAGTGAACGTTATGGGTCCTAGGGAAAAAAAAACCACCTTTATTGTTAGAAAACTGGTTCTTGAAATAATTACTCAGCTGAAACTGAACTTCACATCAAGCTAAGTTTGTCCTGGATCCCTTGTCGTATGTTTTTAGAGTATGAATGAATATAATCTTGTTTTCTAATTAGACTTTCTATTTGATTATTTCTTTTCTTAGGAATTTGAAGTCATTGCCCAAATCAAGCTCCTGCAATCTTCATGCAACAGCTATTGCCTGATACCAGACCAAAAATTCATCCAGTGGTTCAGGAGGCAGCGACACTTAACAGATGAGGAGAGGTAGGTCCTCAGTGCAGCTGGGAAACCTCTGTTCTCAACCCCCACACACACTTGGGCAGGGCAGGGACATACAAATACTGGAGAGCACTAGTTTTGAAACCTATTATAAGGAGGTGAAATATCCCCTTGGCCCTGGTAAAATGCAGGCAGAGCAGTGTTCCTCTTTGTGGTGCTGCAACCTTCTGTGAGGTGA
This sequence comes from Tichodroma muraria, assembly GCA_013390105.1. Lineage (NCBI taxonomy): Eukaryota > Metazoa > Chordata > Aves > Passeriformes > Sittidae > Tichodroma > Tichodroma muraria. Next base: position 156,586 of record WAAG01035014.1, on the reverse strand, counting down.
GAGTAACTGAAGGATTCTTGGATTTCTTGAATATTGCTGCTGTGAGATGTACAACTAAGTAACATTGTCTGCAAATATTCACGTGCTGGCCTCTGCCTTGCAGTTACAAACTCTCACGTGAGGCTGAAGCAGCTGCTGATACCAATATCTTGTCTCCAAAATCCCAGAAAAGCATGGTGAAGAGGATCAGCACGTGAGTATGATGGGGCAGAGGGATTTTGGGGTGGGAATGTGGACCTGGATAACTCAAACAAGCAGCGCTCATTTAATCAGCTGCAGAACCTGGGTGGGGATCCACAACCCTGCATTGCTTTAAGGAGAAATGCAGCCTTGTGGCTGAAGCTGTCCCTTTGTGTTGATAGAAGCAGTCATGAGGATTGTTAAAGATAGAAGAGACTAAAATAAAGAACCCTTCCTAAGGTGGCAAACAAAGGAACCATTTTAGTGCTGGATTATAACTCAGTACCTATTGTGTAATAACTTTGCTGAATGCAGCAGGGAAACAGTAAATGAGGATAAAGTCTGGTCTATTATTAGTCTAAATTGCTATAGACATGCAAAAATTCCTTGCAGGATTTTAATATGAAAATTAAGGTCAGCAAAAAGGCATTTGACAGTGGAAACAATCTGCCTTCCAGCTGGAGAAGGAAAAAAAATAAATCATGGGGACGTGGTCCAATTTGGTGTAATACCACAAAGATTCAAACCAGGAGGTGGGTAGAGGACAGGGCCATGCAGCTGGGCATGGGAAGCAAGAGGCTAGCAGGAATGCAGGGAAAGCTGCATGGAATAAAGCAGAGCTCAAAGGCTGAAGTAAAAATATCCGCATTCCGAATGTGTTTTGCAAATGAATACTGTAGAAAAGAGCAGTGACACCTCTCTAAGCTGTATTAAATCGTTAACTGCACGCTGATGCTCCCTGCTCCTCCTCTTGGTGGGTCAGAGCAGGTTGTTTCCTTTGACACTCCTTTCAAGTCACTTGACCTGCATTTAGAAATGAGTCTCGGAGAAGGAGCACCTTTAATTTACGTTTTGTGATCTCCTTATTGTGTGTACCTCCAGCTTTCTAGAGAGAACCTGGTACGTGTGACACCCTGATAGAGGGCAGGAATTGGCAGCGGGGTGAATTTGCCCTTTGAAGCCCTTCTGTCTAGTAAATGAGCCTGAAAACCTGAAGAGACCGAAGGGGGAGTGTTGTTCTAGTGGGGCATGAGCTGGTTGTGACCTTGCAGCTGTGGGCACTCTGGGTCAGGGAAGTGTTGTGTTAGCCTGTAACAAAGCCTCTGGACAAACTGTATAGACATCACAGAGGGAATGAAAACAACAGGCCACTCCAGAGAGGAAAAAAACCCTCCAGAAAGTAAGAGGTCTGAACCAAGGGACAGCTTTGCTCAGCCCAGCTCTCACTTACTGGCTTTTATGCTTTCTTTCTTATACTAGACTTTTTCTGGGCACTGATGTGTTCACCCCACCCAAAGAACAACCCCTGAAGAGCTCTCCTGTAGGAGGGAGCTCCGGGGAAAGCACGGATTCAGCCAGTGTTTCATCGTGTGAGTTTAATCACTCTGAAACTGAGGATGTGTGTGTGACTCCCGTCTCTAGTCCTGAGGACCCTCTGAAAAAGGTACAGCTGAGGCCTCTGCATGCTGCAGGCAGGCCCAAGACACTTGCCCAAGGGACCTGGTCTTGACTAGAGCAATGGTTTTAGTGAAATGGAGAGAGAAGTGTGTAAAAATGGAAGTAATCCAGTCAGGGCTCTTGCACAATGTTCTGTGTTGTCCCTTGCAGTGGGTTTGTTCCTGTCAGGAAGCTTTTGAGCAAGGTAGAAGGGAGATAAAGGTAAAAAAAACACTGAGCAGGGGAAGGAAGGGGGCAGTTTCAAGGAGGATGGCAGAGAGGGAGGGGTGTGTGTATTTCCACTTGTGTAAAGACTCTAACCTGGAGCAGGAGTGCCTATGACGCTCTGCTCCTTCCCAGCCGGTCCCAGTTCCTGGCTGGCCGCCTACATGCTGTTCCTTGGATCTGCTGCCACCTCCTGGGCTGCTCTTACTGCGAGGCCAGAGCAACTCCAGCAGGACAGAAATTGTCATTAAAATGCTGTAATCAATCAAATGAAGTTCAGTTTTCCTGGAGGCAAGGAATCCCCCTGCCAGCAGGCTGGGCAGAGTGTGGGTGACTGAAGTTTTGTCTGTGCCTTCTGCTTTCTCCCGTTCCTCTGGCACAGTGGCACACCCAGACACACCAAATGTCCCCTCTGTGACAGCACTTTCCTTTCTGTTCTGTAGATCTCCGGCTACCCCTTATCCTCCTGTTCTCCTGACCCTTCCATGAGCACACCTTCCTCAGGGCTGTCATCTTTACCCTCATTCCTGCTGGCCTCCAATGACGACAAGAGCTCCGTGGGCTCCGACAAGGGCTATGACTCCGACAAGGGCTCCATCAGCTCCGACAAGGGCTCCGGCTCCAGCAAGGGCTCCATCTTTGACCCTGGCTCGGGCTCAGACAGCGGCTTCATGCCCACCAGGGACTCGGGCTCAGTGCCGGGCAGTGCCCCCCGAGCGCAGCCCGTGTACAACCGGCAGAGCGAGGGCTCGTGCATCATCCGCGTCAGCATGGACGGGCTCCACGCCAGCGTCTACAAGAGCATCCTGGTGAGTGGCACCAGGCAGATGTGTCCGTGGGGGGTGTGACTGAACCTATCACTGCGCTTCGAGAACACCCCTTCCCTGAGCTGCCTCATCAGACCTGGCTGGAAAGGGAAAATGGCACATGGTGCCATGCAGAATGTGTGGAGCCTGGTAGGAAGGAGATGTTTGAAAACAGCTTTAGGGAAGTTTCTGGTCTGGAAATTCAAGTTTGTGTTTTATCAAAAAGCTCTCCAGGTGAAGCACTGTGAGCACACTGAAGTTTTGACATAAGATGGTACATTTGCCCTGGAGCAGCGCCCTTCAATTCCGCAGCTTCTCCCTGTGAAGAAGGGAGAATCTCCCTCCTCTCACAAGACCAGCAGCTCCAGAATTCAGGCATTTCCCTCTCTGCTTATTCCACAGACATGTCCCAGCAGTGCCACTGGTGCTGGACCATGGGTGATGTGGTTTAGCTCAGCTGGGGACCCTCAGGGCCTGCAGGGGATAAACAAATGCAGGGTAGTTCTCAGCACCTTTAGTTCCTGATTTTAATGGTCTCACTTCCCCAAATCCAGCAAGTTGTTCCCTGAGGGCCTGACAGACTCTGCTCCTGGTGAGACTGCGGGAGGCTCTGGAGAAGCCCTGTCTGCTCCAGATGCACTTCCACAGCACACAGCAACCCCAGAAAGCTTTGCAGGATGCCCAAGGAAGCATTTAGCACAGGAGCCTGCAAACAGCACCTGGGGCAGCTGAGGCTGGTGAGAACCAAGTCTCTCAAAGGGAGCAGACACTGGGATTTACTGCCGTCTCTACTAGTACTGTATCTGTCAGCTTGAACTAAAAGGCCACCACCTCCAAATGTCATAAATACTAAGCTGAGTATTGTCAGCACCTGCCCCTTTGTTACTGACCCGTTTTTTCAGTTCTCTGGCATCTCTTCCAAGAACAAGCATGTTTTCGCTAACTACCGAATCACGAGAGTGAATTAGAAGAATCTCTCATTGCACCTTATCTTTCCAGATAACCAACCAAGACAGAATCCCTGATGTCACCCAGCGAGCCTTGCTGAAGCACAACCTTGAGCCTGATGCAGTTGAAGATTATGAGCTTGTGCAGGTCATCTCTGAGGACAAAGGTAGGGAAGCAGAAGTCTGCTGCTGCCTGGAAAGTTCTGTTGGATTTCAAAGGGAAGAGTAAAACGGGAAGCATTAGCAATGCTGTCAACAGGTCACAGCTGCCAGTGAGAACCCCCTGGCTGCTCAGGGGTGGTTCTTGTCAGCACAGCCCCCTTCCCACAGGCAGAGCCAGCTCCTGGGCTGCCAGGCTGCCTTCGTGTGTGCCTTGCAGCCATAGAGTGACCACAGGATCTTGGGTGGGGGTGATGTTCTGCCTCCCTGGGACGAGGCCTTTGGATCCCACCCACCATCAGCCTTCTCCAAGAGTCTGCCAGGGCCTCTGCCAGGCTGAGCATGGCCCAGGCCTGGCCTCCCCCTCCTGCCCTGCTCCCTTGCCTGCAGGAAGCTGCTCCTGATGCTGCTCTGGCAGAACAGGGCGATGGCCCCATCCGCACCGTCCTCTGTGCTCCCTGTCCTCTCTCAGCTTTCCTGCTGCTGTGCACCCCTCCCCACTAATGCTGCTCTGGCCCTGTTCTGCAGAGCTGGTGTTCCCCCGCGATGCCAACGTGTTCTATGGCATGAACAGCCACGTGAACTTCGACTTCATCCTGCGGAAGAAGGCAGAGCTGGTTGGCTGAGGCTGCACCTGCGCTGCCCTCCCGGGTTACGGGGAGTCTGTCGGAATTCCCTGTTGAAAATGTGCAATTGGAGCAATGGGCAGCCCTGGTGCAAAGGCTCCAGGCTGCTACATTTGTCTTGAGGACATCCCATGAGCCAGCTCTGTGAGAAAAGAGTCTCCTTCATGCCAGTATTATACAGAAGATCATCTGAACTTATTTTTATAGAACTGAAGCAAGTTCTGAGTATGTCTGCCTGAACCAACCAGCTGAAAACTTTTTGCACTTGTTCTACACCAGAGAATGACTCATTTTGGATCTTGTTTCCAAAGAACTTTAAAATTAAGGAACTGCACTTGCCTTTGCATGAACATCATGAATGGGACAAACAGATGCCACTTTGTGTTGGATGGAGGTCTTAATGTCACGACAGGGTGATTTCCCTTGGACTTGGTTAAGCCATGGACCAGAACTCGATGCCTTTTATGTGTACTCCCATGTGATGGATGGGTATTTCCCACTGTGCAATTCCTCTGCTGGAACTGAATTCTGAACCTCTTTAAAAGCCATAAGTAAGACGTTGGATTGTAAGCAGCCCTGATTTGAGACACATGAAATACACACAGTATTTCTGGTTCTGGTGGTAGCACTGTGCATCCCTGCACAGATCTAGGAGTTATTATCCAAATAGGTAGCTTAGGATTGTTAAGGATCATTAGTTAAAATAGAGTTTTATCCATGCCTGGGCCTTTTTCCCCCAGTTCTGTGGCACTAATTTGCAAAACTGGGCTCAGGTAAGTTTTACACTACATTTGGATTTATCACTTCTGTTTACAGGTAGGTAAAACAGATCGACTGTAGGTCTACTGTACATCCAAGAGTTCTATGGCAGGTCCCACAAGTCTGATGTAGGTCATAGTCTGAACAATCTATCAACTCCAGTTGTTGTTTGTTTAGAGGATGACAGAGGGGGGGGGGCTGTTACTGAGCCTTAACCTTTGCCCGGAGTTAAGGCAAAACTAGAAGTTCAGTTTTCTCTGCTTTTGGTGTGTGTACAGTGCAGTTCTTGTGTACATAGCATAGCTCCTAATGTATATAGTACTGCTCACTCAGAGGGTGTATGGCAGTGTTAAGCTGAAACGTGAATGTTCTGGATTTTAAAATTACACTTTCCAAATGTTTATGTATGTTACATTTTTAACTGCTTACCTGTAATCTTTTTATGATAAGTATATAAATTGTTTTTCATTAATATTTGCCTGGAATCAATTTCCTTTTATTAGTGCATGTCAGCTATGTAAGAACACCTCACACCACTTCTCTTGCTGTCACTTTCTTCAACTTCTCCACTTTTACTGTTTAATTTTTCAACAGCAAAGTCAAAGCCCTCCCAGTGCATTGGCTTTGCACACAGCCTGTGAGAGATAGGGACATTTTGTGCCATTTCTTGAGGTTTCAGCTTAAAGATTTCCGTAACTGGCTAATTTAGATTGCACACCAATTTTATGTCTTTTGCATGAAATCATTCTCTCTCAAGTCACTGAATGACTTCTGGGGCTAGATAATACAAAAGAAGTGCTCTTGAGTGTATCCATGTCTACCCATTGTCTCCATCATGGTGTTTTTCCTCCTGCTCTCCCAATCATTACCTTGTTGTGTTTTTCCCTCCCTGCACACCATACCAACACTCAGATAAACAGTTTACACACTACAGCCCCTTCTGCCATTTCACAAATCACTTCAGCATGAGGGGAGGCTCCTAAAGCTGCCCAAAAGTCTCACGCTCAGTCCCTGAACTACAGCTGCCCTGGCCACTTAAAGGCCTCTCATGTTACTCTAAGGAAGACAAAACAAAGACTCCCTGAATCTCTTTAAACTACCTCAGGCCCCTAAACCCAACACCAGAACCTCACTCCATTTCCTTCAGGATCAATACAATCCATTGGCGAACTTGGAATTTCACATGCCATATTAAGAGCACGACAGCACTTTTCCATCCTTAACCCAAAGCAAAGACCAAGCTGGTGGGTTCCAAGCAGTCTTACTGCAATTAATCATTTTTAGGGCTTACTACCTTAACCTGCCTTGTGAAGAAGCTGCCAGAAGGCTGGTTCAAAGCTGGTGCTCCTGCTCAGTTTTTAAACCCATTAGATGAGCCAAAAAAAACAGAAGTTGTGTCAGGGGACCCAAGTTGTGTCTGAGGCACTGCCGTATTTGGCCCATGGTTGTTCATGTCAGCAAAATAATGAAGAACACTTCTTTGTTGAATGGTGGGAACCTGACCCTTGAAAGAGAAACTGTGTGTTGGTAAATTTGTAGGAAATTAACCTGTGAAAGAGAAACGATACTCACTGGAGCTGTGGTCAGCATGGAGGTGGTATCATGAACGATTGTGGCCTCATCTCACACGCTGGCCATGCATGAGATGATGCTGTAACTGGAAAAATTCCACTCCAGAGAAGATCTAAGGTGGGATTCTGGGGTGGAGGGGGTGAGGAGGACAAGATGCACTTCGATCCAGGGGCTGCCCTGAAGGTGCCATGCCTGCCTGCCCCTCCAGCCTGAGCACCATGCTCCATCTCCTTCTCCTGCTCAGCAGCTTTTCACGTATGTCTGTACAACTACTAAAATAAATTTGCTTTGCAATAACAACTGTTTCTCAAGCTTTTTGTGCACAGGTATCCTCCTGAACCTGTAACAAAAATAAGTACATGGTAAGTGGAAAAACACCAGAAAAATACAGAGGTGTTTTTATTGGCTCTTACTTTTCCAAAACACTTTTAATTCTGGGAGAGCAAAGCTTGAGCAGCACCAGTCAAGGAACTGAAAATATAGGCAGAGAACAGCACTTGTCCCATGGATAGAATCATTGGCATCACCCAGGTCTTGCCTATATCAATAAATAGAAAATTATCAATGTATAAACACACACACACAAGGTAATGGACCAATCAGCAAAACTGAGTCCTTGTCTGTTCTGAAATGGACACGCATTTAATTCCTGTATCCTTTATTTGTTCCCCTCCCCTGAAACCACCATGAAGTCCCCAGTGCCACTTGCTTCCCAAGTCAGCTAAAAGGAAAAATGTTCACAAAACCCCTGAGCTAAAAACCCCAGCCCTGCTGTAAAGCTATTTTTCATAAACTGCTCCCGTTCTGCTTAAGGAAATCAGAGTTAAAGTAAACTCAGGTTCCCTGAGCATCCTAACCAGCTCCACGTCTCAGCAGTTCTATCCCAGGCTGACACATCCCCGCATGCACGTGGTCCCTGCCCTGCCTTGCCTGCTGGCAATGAGGCCAAGGAGCCCAGAAGCTCCAGTTCAAGACTCTGCAAGTGATGCAGAGACCTTTTCCATCTTTCATTATTTGAATGAAGCTAAAAAACCAAAACAGGGACAACTCAAATACCTTGTATTTCTTAAAATCCACGCTGGTGAGGAGCACCCTGTGCTGACGCAGGGAAATGATGTGTCAGCACACAGGGAAATCCCACAGCAAGGGGGAAGGAAGGAGAGGCTGCTCGTAGGCACTAAAGTGGGTCTCTCATGGAACAAAAAGCATGAGGGTGGAAGAGACATGGCTCTTGCACCCACAGTGACACTTGACAGTGCTGAATGCTCACCTGGTCACTGCCTTCCTCCTGCAGGAGCTTCTCACCAACACCTCAGGGACTTCCAACGCTGTTCACACAGGCCATGTGGGCTCATGAAGCGAGAGACCTGCGGAGGAGGCAAGAAGGATTGTGAGGAAGGAATGACCCAGGCTGTGTGTGGGCCCATGGTGCAACCTCCATACTCACCAGGCTGTGTGGGCACCTGATCCCACATGGACACCAGCAGGAACTTGGCTTCCAGCTGGGAACTGCAGAATGGGCACCTTTATACAGCCAGTGACTCCATGGGAGAGGGATACAGCCAAGAATCCCTTGAGCTGGACTTCCATTAACCTCCAGTTAACATTCAGGGTCAGGCTGGAGGGGGCTCAGAGCAACCTGGTCTAGTGAAAGGTGTCCCTGCCCATGGCAAGGGGTTGGACTGGATGACCTTTAGAGGTGCCTTCCACAACCCAAACCATTCCAGACTCTCCCACACAATGAAGAACACACAGAGCTGCTCATCTTGCACCAGGTTCTATGTATTATCAGACCGGCTGACAGGTAATAACACGTCTTCTGCAGCAGAAAGCACAACATTGATCAGTAATTATTCAAACCAAACAAAAATTAAAACCAAAACCCCAGCCAAACATACTCAATGCACAGATCTGCCAGCAGGTGAGTCCCCAGATGGCAATTCCAGGAAGGAATCCTCACACTGCCCAGAAGCTCAGGCTCTGTGCCAGTTTAGTCCGTGATCACCTGGCCTCCGAGAAAGGTTTTTTTTTTAAAAAAAATAAACACCATATTCTGCTGGCATGTGAGCCAACAACAAAAACATCAGAACTCATCCAAAACACAGAAAAGTTTGCTCCTCACATGAAAAAATATCCAGGCAAGTCGCCTTTCCGTCCTGTAACACACAATTCTATCGGGCTGTTGAGAGAGTAACGCTGCTGTAGGTTCTTTTGGTTTTAAAAGGAGAGTTTGTAACCTAATTTCTTACATTTTAAGTTCCCAAAACTCCTACACTTGCTTTTATGGCCTAAATAAACAGGCCTGCCAATAGGTTGTGGGGTTTTGCTTTCCTGAAGGACTAAGTTGAGGCAGGGGTGAAGCGGGATGCGACATGGACCAACTCCACCTGCATTCCCTTCAGGCAGTGCAGAGACAAATCCAGCCATCTCCACTTGTATGGCTTCCATGACTTCAGACATTCCAAGACATCCATTCTGGATCTGGAGGCCTGTTTAGATGGGCTGCAGCAAGATTAAAAATGAGCCGATAGGAAGCTAGCACTGGTTTTGTACAGAAGTGTGACGGGGAGAAGACACGACAGAGGAGCACTGCTCTCCTGCATTGAACATTTTTGGGAAACATCTTGATTCTGATACGGATCCCTTTGGAAAACAAACCCAAATCCCCCAGATGCTCAGCACACAGGGTGGTAAAAGCCTACAGACCTACAAGGAGTAACATTGAGGGAGCAGCCCAGGTACAGCCATCCCAAAAGGCATGGACATCTGTACACCTCTATATATTAATCTTTATAAATACAGTGTTCTACAAGAGGAACTGTGGAACGACGTAATTCCAGGCTGGTTTCTTCTAACAAAAGCTTGGCAGGGCTTTTGCTTGCATCTGGAACGCTTGTTCTTCTTCCTCCTTGGTATCCCACCCTGTCCTTGGCGGCCTGGGCAGGTGTCTGGCCCGATCCTGCACACGGCCCTTGGGAGTGGTGGGAAGGAGACCACATGAAGAGCTGCTCTACAACTTTCAAGGGTGAAAAGCTAAAGTGTGAGGCAGGTTCAGCTGTCAACAGAGTCCTGGGGAGGTGGGCAGTCATAGCTCATCCCTGGATGACGGCGTGTCAAGGGACGACTGGGAGGGCAGGGCGTCCTTGTTCTGGGCGTCGCTGTGGATCTTGCCCTGCTGCCGGGACTTCCAGGAGTGTGTTCTGTCCCAGTCTGTTGACACGGTCTCGTTGTCCCAGATGGTGGAGGTCTCCGTGTCGCTGAGGTAGCCCGGCTGCCCCGTGTAGTGCGTGGGGTAAACAAGAAGGGGTTCTGCTGAAAAGGCCTTCAAGTCTCTGGACTCGTAGTACTCCATGTACTTTGTGCTATGGAGGAGAGAAACACCATCAGCAACAGAGGAACCTTCACTGGTGCCAAGCTTGTCCCTGGGAGACATGGCCAATCCAGGCAGCAGACTGGTCTGGAAGTGGGGGAAGGTGCTGGGGTACAGCTGGAACCACGTCCTTACAACCACACACACCTGTACAACCAAAGCCTGTTCCCAGAGATAGACAAGTGCCTCAGACAACCAGCCCTCAAACCCTGCCCCAGGCAGGCACAATTCCCCTCTGTCACCTCCTTTGACCTGTGCCAGGAGGACAAAACCAAGCACCGCAAGGAGTCCTCACCAACGAGGCTACCAATCTGATCTGGTTTAAGATCAGTCAGCAAGACCCAGCCCGTGTCCCCTTGAGCCACAGAGGGACTTACACAGGGTGCTTGTTGTACATGATGGGCAGGAATTCATCCACGGGCAGCATCTTGCTGAAGGGCTCAGCCTCGATGAGCTTCTGAGCCCCGTGGAAGGAGATGGCGTAGCCCAGGGTCCAGTAGGAGTAATCAGCTTCCACCAGGTTCCGGACATTGGGAACAGCTCTCTCGGGCTCCTGCACCTGCATCCTCTTCCGGCCAATGTAGCTTCAGGGGTGAAAAGATCAAGGAGATCGGAACCGAAGTGAATCCATAGCAGTTAGGACAAGACTATTGGTGTCAGCCAGGCCAGGGCAAAGGGTCAATCCCAGAAGCAATCCCTGATCCAGCTCATAGATTTCCATCCTGCACCACTACCAGAGATCTGTGTCTTAACCCAGTGGGTGAGACAGGCTGTGGAAGGGTCCCTAAAGGAACTAAGATGACACACTCTGAGGATCAGGACTGAGCTGTGCTGGTTGCTCTGTCAGCATCTCCAACACAGCTGAGGTCAAGCAACATTGTCCACCATGGGCAGGGATGGTGCCCATGGGGCCTCCCGGCAGCAGCCGCCCCAGAGGGCGGATCCGTCATGATGGGAAGAGAAGAAGAACTTCCCAAGAAGTTCTGTGCCACCATCCCCTGCACTGCAGCATCAACCTGCACCTCTGCCACGCCCCAGCAGTGCTGCCAACCTCCCCACATGCCCAGAACCTCCCAGAGGAGCAGGAACTTACATCAGCTCCCAGTCTAACTGGGCTTGCTCGATGTCGTCCATCAGCTTTGTGAGCTTCCTCTTGAACTGGTGCTCGAAGCGCACATCGTCCTCAATGACAAGTGTCTTCTCCAGGCCCCTGCTCACCACCTGAAACATGAGGGCTCCACCGTGAGCACAGGGGCCCCCATGGGTGCCATGCTGTCACTGGGGCCACCCTGACCTGGCACTGCCTCCCAGACCGTGCAGGCAAGGAGGCTGGAGAACCACTGTGTGACATATACAGGACATGTCAAGCCACTGGAACTTGCTCCTGCTCAGATGCAGAGTAAGGGGAAAAAAACCAGGAGTGTTTCTTTAACCCCATTTGCTTTTCAAAACCTTCTTGCCTTTCTTCTAAGCAAGCTTGCCCCAAGCAGGATACTGGATGGACTGCAAAAACAGTAATGAAAATGTTCTGATAAAAATCAGAGAGAAAATGTTCTGATAAAAAAAATCACTTGGAGCTGAGGGCAAATGAATCACAGAATCCCCGAGTGGTTTGGGCTGGAAGAGACTTCAAAGCCCATCCAGGTCCACCCCCCTGCCATGGGCAGAGACATCTTCCACTAGCCCAGGCTACTCCAAGCACCATCCAAGCTAGGCTTGAACACTTCCAGGGATGGGGAAGCCACAGCTTCCCTGGGTACCCTGTGCCAGGGCCTCCCCACCCTCATAGGGAAGAATTTCTTCCCGATATCCCATCTAACCCTGTCCCCAATGGTGGTGGGAAGCCATTCTCCCTTATCCTGTCCCTCCAGGCCCTTGTCCCAGGTACCTCTCCAGGTCTCCTGGAGCCCCTTTAGGTACTGGAAAGGAAAAGGGGAGAGGTGAAAGGTGAACACTGCATTCAAGAAAACTGCTGCAATCCAAGGCAATCAGTTCTATCCTACACCTCCAGAAACCTGGGCTGGATCCAATGCTCTGCACCAGGACTGGCTGTGCACCAGGACACAGCACCTTCCTGCAGGACCCCCGAGGCTCCCCAAAATCCTCACCTCCTTCCAGATGTAGTAATGGCTCAGGAAGCAGCCGATCTCTCCTCTGGTTAGTGGCCTGGAGGAATACGGGTCCCGGTATCCTGGGAGCATTTCAATGCTGAGAGCTTTGAGCTGACTCGTGTTCAGTGCTCTGGGAAACAGAGAGTATTTATCACCATTGCAAAAAAATAAGTCAATTCAAGCCAGACACAGGCACAGCATGGGGAATGCTGCTGATGTTCTGGGAAATGCCACACCTTGAGAAATTCCTACATTTGTTTTGCTCAAAAATACAGAGGAAAATTAACTTCTTGATTGACATCTCTAAATCAAGCTGATAAATTGTATCCTTAACTCTGGCAAAGACTTCTCATGGGACCATCAATTATCTTTAACTCTGCCAAAAACTTCCTCTGGGATCGTCCACTTGCCAGGTACTTGGCTTTGATTAATTTTCTGAGGCCTTGATAGGATCCCAAGTCTCCAAGACCACTAAATGGTACGTGGGCTCCTGTCTCCTTGAGGCCTTTTTGCAACTCACAGACTCAAAATTTCTGCCTTTGATTTCTCATTATAAAAAGGTCTTAACATACCTTAGAATCACTGAATCATTAAGATTGGAAAAGCCCTCTAATATCCTTAAATCCAAGCATTAACCCAACAATTCTCCCAGGGACGGGGCCTCCACCAATGCCCTGGGCAACCTGTGCCAGTGCCTGACCACCCTTTGCATGAAGGAATTTTTCCCAGTTGTCCAGCCTGAATATTTCCTGGCACAGCTTGAGGCTTTTTCCTCCTCTCCTCTCCCTTGCTCCCTGGGAGCAGAGCCCAACCCCTCCCTGGATGCATCCCTCCTGTCAGGGAGCTGTGCAGAGCCAGAAGGTCCCCTCTGAGCCTCTTTTTCTCCAGGCTGAGCTCCCCCAGCTGCTCCTCAACAAACCTAGGCTCCACACCTTAGAGTAAGTTTGGAAAGGGCTGTGTGGGGTTAACACTGTAGCACCACAGCTCTGTAGCACTAAGATGGACAATATTCCCAGGAGTTAACTGCTCCATTCACAGAAACCTGTGATTTTAACCTGATTTTGACCCTAGTTTGAACCCCAGTGCCCTGGTTTTCTCACAGAGATTAACTAATTGCAAAGGAGGAAAGAAACAGAGAAGAACTGCCCCAGACAGATGGTCAGGGAGATCCAAGTGGTGTTCAGCTTCCCCGCAGCCAACCCTGCCCTGCTGGAAGTACGTCAGGGCGTCCAAGGAGATGCTGTGAAGCAGTAGAGCACATCCCACTCTGAAAATATCCTCAAGCCCAACCAAAACTCACTTTCCATCCACAGCCTCCACTACCTTCACTGCAATCTCCTGCTCATAGAGTGTCCGCAGCATCCGATCCCGCCGGTCCTTGCGACGCTTCAGGTTGATCATGAATATCTGGGTGGAAGAGAAAGACATCAGGACATCAGACTCCCAGCTGGGAGGGAGGGAGAAGGGAAGTCCTGATCCACCCCTCTCCAGAAGCCCCACTGGAAAAGCGGGTCTTGTGAAAATACCACGTGTTCACTCCAGGTTGTCTAGAATTTGTCAAAAAGCTGAAGTTGTTTTATAGTTGAAAGTGTAGAGGCTTTTTCTCTAACAACTACTTTTTATGGATGTTCACAGAGGAAACTTGCTCTTTGAGGATGAAGAAAAGTGAGGGGAGACCAGTTAGAGCCAAGTCTGTAATTTCCAAAGATACAGGATATTTAGGTTTATATCAAACCTAACATGAGTTAACATGACCATCTGCAGCATCAATCCTAGAGGAACACTGACCCACAACACTGACACTGCCTGGATTTAGGATTATCAGCGGGGCAACCATCCAAGTACAAAGACATGGTAAAGAAAGGATTTTTGTGATTACTTCAGGCACTGAAAATCCACTGTGATCCCTGCCAGAGCAGAGAGCCAAAGCTGAGAACAGAGATGTCTGGGCAGGGCTCTATTCAAAGCCTCGAGGAGACTGGTGGAAGGCTGAGGACTGAAGCCCTCATTGCAGGTAAGGTAAACCTCAGGGTTTCAGGGATGTTTTTCAGTCCCAAGCAGGCTGATTCAAGCACAGCCTTTTAGGCTACGGAGCAAATCCTCTTCCCAGTAAGAAGCGGAACAAATTTCAGCTCAGTACAAATGAAAGAATAATAAACTGGATAAATAAAGCACAGCCACAAAGGACAACATGGAAAAAGCCTGGACCAGCTGTGCCTTAAGAACAGATGCTCTAAGACACACAGCTGGATCGGGTCCAGCTTCAGGAGCCCCACAAACAGAGCAGAGCACACCAAGAAGACAAAGGCTCCCCTGATCCCTGCAAGTCCCTTGGTCCCAGAGGCACCGTGGCAGCTGCACACACTGGGGCTGCTGGCTCTGGGAATAAAACAGGCACCAGGCAATCAAAGCCTGGCACATCCCTCTCCAGCCTTCTCCCCAGGCAAGGTTTGCATCCCTCGGGGTACCCAAGGTGGGACAGAACCCAATTATGAGCCTGGATCCCCCACCTGCTCTCAGCTCTGCAGTGTCTCTCTCAGGTGAGAGAAATCCTTCCCTCCTGCTACTGGAAAGCTGGAGAGCTTTACCAAAGGCCCCATTTCTGTCACAGATGGAAGGGAGGCCAAGTTGCTCTGCAGAGTCAGATGTAGAGCAAACAGCACAAGAACGGGGGACTTAACCTGCTTTTCAGCCACACTTCTGCCTTCTCTTCCTGGCTGGATTAAAACATAGAACCATGGCACGGTTTAAGTTGGAAGGGATGCTAAGGATCAGGTGATGAGTGAGAAGACAATAAACAGCAGAACAGGCTCCTTACTTCATCAAACCCCATCTTGTCAGGGTGCTTCGGAGGGACAGAGATGTACTGGGAGGGCTCCACGGGAGGGCGATCGACTGAAAGAGAGGAGAGACCCCAAACGTCACCATGCACACCCTGCAGTGGACATAATGTGTCTGAAGGTGTCTCCCTCATGGGGGAGATGAGGAGCCACTGCAGGATGGGAACAGCAGGAAGCATCACATAGCAAAAGCAGAGGCAGCAGCCATGTGCCAGACAGACATCGGGAAGAAAACATGGACATGCTGCACCCTTTCCACATGAAAGATGCATTTGATCTGGGGAATTTGAGGGATTCTGTGGATGGGGTTGACCTGACCATGAAGCAATTACATCCCTAGGTAGAAAAGTGGAGGAAAATTTCAGAAAACTGTGTATCAAAACAATATTAGAGCAGACAGGTCAGGATGCAGACTTGCAAGAGACTGAGAGCTGGGCCACTGGCAGGAGAGCTCTGTAGGCATTAAATTGGGGGGTCCATCATGGCAAGGGCACAGCAACTCACTCATGGCCTCGATCAGGGTGTGCACAAAATTCTCAGCTTCCTCCTGCAGCGATTGCTGTGGCTTCAGGGGCATGGGAAGGAAGCCGTAGTGCTCACGGTTGCAGATGAACATCTGTACTCCTGGGGATCACAGGAAAGCAGAAATTATAATCAGGCCTGCTACCAGGGCATTTCACTGCTCTGTGGCTACACAGCCACAAACACACTCGTACCAGGACCTCAGTCCCAAAAAGTTCTGCTTCATAAACAAACAATTCAAAACCATTCCAGTTCCATTTTCTGTTTTGCCTGGCTGGCAGCAAGTGGCCTCTCTCATAAAACCAACCCCTACTGGCTGCCTAACTAACCCTTCAAGGGCCTGGGCTGACAAGGCAAGGGAGAATGGTTTCCACTGAAATAGAGTGGGTTTAGATTGGATATCGGGAAGGAACTGTTCCCTCTGAGCGTGGGGAGGCCCTGGCACAGGGTTCCCAGAGAAGCTGTGGTTGCCCCTGGATCCCTGGAATTGTCCAAGGCCAGGTTGAACGGGGCTTGGAGCAACCTGGGACAGTGGAAGGTGTCCCTGAAACAAGATGATCTTTAAGGTCCCTTCTAAACCAACTCATTCTATTCTTTATCACTGCTTCCTTTTGCTTTGGCTAGGAAATAAAGGTGATATATTTTCACCTGTGCTGGTAAAGGACTTAGAGGAATACATACAACAACCTTCAAAATGCCAAGTCACCACCAAACACAGGCATTTCCTCTCCAGAACTAATTTTCACTGTGCCCTGAAGATTAAAGGAAAATTCCAGAGCAAGAAACCAGTGAGGAGAACAGATGTGATAACATTAACACCCTTCTACTCAAAAACTTTTGCAACTGCTTTTTGAAGGTGGGAAACAGAAAGAAAGTGCAAAGCCTGTCCTTGAAGCAGATGCATTTGCAGGGCACACTCACCCAGTGGGAACATCCCAGCATCAACAGAAGGCTTTTCCCTCTGGGATGACAAGGATTTGCTCACCACTGGCTATAACTCTTCCTTTCACATCAGGCAACATGCTCAAAAGCCACATCCAGGGAAGTATTTCCGTTGTTTTTCATTAAGTTCTGGTAAGATCCTTTATTAACTAACCCAAATCAAAGCGGCTAGAACCCAAGCAACTGGCCAAAACCTGCCTTTGTCTTTTTTTTTTAATGAAACAAGATTAACCAGCCCCCTCCCTCGAGGAAATAAATGAAAAGCAGACACTACCTGGTGTGCTGATGCTTTCATCTATTAGTGCCCCTAATCTATGGTATTTTTAGCAGAGTGGAACTGTTGGCACTAATGACTCCGGTGTTTCTCTCATTTTAAGTTCTACAAGAAAATTGCTGGCTATGCTACTTGCCAAAACACATTCAGCTGTCAGCTGCAATTCAGTTAAATGGCAGAATAAAAAAGTACTACCTGCTGACATTAATGGATTTGGCACTGATCTAATCAACTAATCTTATCTGGCTCACTGATCTCTGTTCTTATCTTCCGCTGCCTTGAACATACTTAATCTGCACAGATTCACACCAGTGCTCCTGTTCTGTCTGGGATAAAAGGTACTTGAAAATGGTAAAGCTCCTGTAAAGTGGGGAGGGGGACTCACTCTCCAAACTCTGTTTTTCTAGTAAAGTTAAATGTTTGCTACAAGGGATAGAAAAACTACAGGTATTATTTATATTATTATTATTCTTAATGGGCTTTAAAGGCAGTGTCCAGGATTTACAGTCATGTCCTAAAACCACAGCTATAGTTAAGGAACCAAAATTGCCCCCACTTCCCTGTGACCAGACCTTCCTGATGGTTGGCTCAAGGACTTCAGAGACCCTGGCTAAAAGGCAGCTCAGGAGATCATGGAACCATGGAATGGCTTGGGTTGGAAGACACCTTAAAGCTAATCTCCTTCCACCCCTGCCATGGGCAAGGACACCTTCCACTAGCCCAGCCTTCTCCAAGCCCTGTCCAGCCTGGCTTTGGACACTTCCAGGGATAGCCACAGCTTCTCTGGGCAACCTGTACCAGAGCCACTCCACCCTCAGAAGGAAAAATTTCTTCCCAATATCCCATCTGACTCTGCCCTCTAGCAGTGGGAAGCCATTCCCCCTGTCCTATCCATCCCTTGTCCCAAGTCCCTCTCCAGCTCTCTTGGAGGCCCCTTTAGGTACTGGAAGGGGCTCTAAGGTCTCACCTGAGCCTCCTTTTCTCCAGGCTGACCTGGCTGTCTAAAAGCTCTCCCGTGAGTGAAAGGAGCTCTGCAGAGTCCAGTGCTGGCAATAACACACCCACTCTGAGTTTTGTTCAGATTCAGGACTCCCACACATCCTCTCCCAGAGGTGGAACCACCTCTTTGGAGCATCACAGAACAGCTCCTTCCAGCAGCAGATACCCTGTTGGAAATCAATGGTTTGATCTGAGGTGTTAAGCACAGCTCTTGGCCTGGACAAAAGCTGATAAAATTCCTGACTTCAGGGAAAGTAAGTGAAATTACTCCAGAAAGAAGCTCACCTCGAAGCTCACACATTTTTCACATTTCTGAACTTGGATGTCATCCTTTTATCCTGGGTGACAAAACTCAGCCCAGGACACAAACCAACAATCTGATCAACAGGCCAGACAGCTGGAGCAAAGCCTTTCATGTCATGGGTCAGTCCTGGAAAAAGCTAGTGTTCTAGGACAGAAGGAAAAACTTATGGGTTTGAATCCCTGAAATATTTCTGAAGCAGCTGGAGCTAATGCACTGCAGTTACCTCATGGGTTGGAGGATGCACTTCTGGGAGAGCTGTCAGAGGGAAGAAGGTGAGGGGTAGATTTTAAGCAGCCTGCTTTGCTCCCTAAACTTAAACCTGAACTCCCTTCTGGAGCCAAGACGTGGCACTTGGGGACAGTGTTCAGTGATGGATGTGGCAGTGCTGGGGAAGCAATGGACTGAAAGGCCTTGGGGGTCTCAACTCTGTGATTCTGCACTGATGTCCTGACCCTGCAAGTCAGGACCCTGAAGCTGCTCTACAATTCACTTCTCACCTCTGCCTCCCAAGGGTTCCAATTTCAGCTCTTGCTGCCTCTCCTCCATCATTCATCTTATCTGACACTCCTCATCCTCTCGCAGCTGATTTTGAGAACGCCCTGCTCAGTCTGCCAAGACAACAACATCATTTTTGGTGCTGTCAAGACCTGCCAACCAGCCCCACCACTAAAAGGGAAGCTACAGGCAGCTGATGGCTGCTGTGCTGGTCTGGGAACAGTGGGAAGGAAGGCTCAGCCTGCAGAACAACAACAACAACAACAACAACAACAACAACAACAACAACAACAACAACAACTCTTCTTCCCTTGGCTTTCTTCCTGCCTGCCTGTTCCCAAGAGCAGCCCCTCCTGCTCTCCTTAACTTCACATCTTCTGCAGAGGACAGGGAGCACACCAACTGCACATCATTCAGAGGATTCATGAACAACTTTTCCTTGGTAATTCACCCCAGAAAGTCACCAACCCACTCACGATCTCTGAACAGAAGGCATTTATGGGTGCTGCTGGGGTTTCACCAATCCCTTTTTCCTTATAATGCCCCAAACTTTTCCCTTCTCAACACAGCAGGCAAAGAACACCAGAGATGGCCATTACAGCCCTGGGAGCCCCCTTCAGCTCTGACACTGCTACACACAGGCCTGCCAGCCTGGGCTCTGCTGGAGACAGAACACCCACAAGAGCCACTCTCCAGAAATAAACGGGGCTAAACATCCTCACCACAAGCCTGAACAGCAGCAGCATAAGGCACTTAAGATACAGCGATGTCTCAGTGACACCAAGAGCTCGCTTAAATCATCAACAGCCAGAGATTTCCTCTCCCTGAAAGTGTCCAAGGCCAGGCTGGACAGGGTTTGGAGCAACCTGGTCTAGTGGAAGGTGTCTGTGCCCATGGCAGGTGTGGAATGAAAGGGTGCCCATGAAAGGGTGTGAGCTTTAAGGTTTCTCCTAACCTGAACTGTTCTAGCATTCCATGGTTTAAGAATAGTCTCTTGCCCTCACCCCTTTCCTCATGGATCTTTTGGAAATGGTAACTTTAGATACCTCACCCCCAGACCACCTTCCACTCTCCCAGCACCCACCTGTGTTCACCTGCTGTGACACAAACCAAGGGTGGAGTCACACGTTTTGCCTCTGAAATATTGCCCCATCCCAAGAACAGCCCCCACATCCTTTGAAACTAGCAGCAATCCAAAACTGCCTTTCCAGTCACTTGCTGCTGGGTTATCCCTGACTGGATCCCAGAGAGGAAAGGGACCAGGGTCTGAACTCACATGGAAGTCCACCCAGGACTTTTGGGCTGTGAACCTGCAGTGGAAGTCTTTGTGTCTCTAGGAGTGACCCCTCCCCAGCAGAGGCCCTGGACACACCTGCTTGGCGACTGGAGAAGGCAAAGACCATGATATCATCAAAACTCCAGGTGTAGTCCTGGTGCGGGGGGTAGAACGTCAGCTTGGCAGAAGCCTCCTTTCTCAGGTCAATGAGGAACGTGGAATGGATCATGGGGACAGCAAAACAGCCCATCCTCTTCCATTCCCGAATCAGGGGATACTCCAAGGTCCTCTTGTAGTAGCCCTGAAACCACAGAGGGGGCTGTTGTTACAAGAGATTCCTGTTTCAAAACTGTTCCTCAGCAAAAGCTCACGATCTGAGCTCTCCAGCAGAGGTTCACCAGGGCTCGAATCTCATCTTTTTCAGTGTCTCCCATTTGGAAACAGTTCAGTCAAGTATTTAGAAACAGTCTTCATCCTGAAAATTAAAGATTGACCTTCTCCCTATTTTTCAGAAGCTCTTGGAGAGCCCAGCCTTTCCACTGCAAAATTCCCTCGCAATGGAGCTTCAACCCTCACACTATTTTCTCCTGGTTCTTCAAAACCCTTTTTGCACTTAAGACTCTCCAGCCTGATCCTGGAAGCTGCTGAGCATCCATGACATCCTCCACATTCAACAGGCACAAAGTCCATTTAGTATCTCAGACAGTAGGATCTGCAAATTAATTCTATCCATGACTTTAAAAAAAATCGTTTGTTGTCACTGCAGTGAAGGCAACATCTCAGGTCTCCATCAGCTGTGTAAGAATCCCTGCTTCCTCCATCCTGGGCAAGCAGGTTTGATACTCACTCCCGACTCTGTGTAGGGAGGCACTTCAGTTAACTCCTGGGTAATTCCCTGTACCCAGGAGCTCTGCCAGCCTTCCAGCACTACGGGTGGAACACCTACAATGGTTCATGTGGAAATAAATACACTGAGTTCCTCCAGGAAGAAAACCCTAGAGCATCAAATTAACATCTGGATGGTTGAATCCAGAGCAGATTCTGGGCTTTACAGAAACAATGAGTCATCAAAAGAAGTTAAAGCTGCATTGATGTTCTATTTTCCATGAGCATTCAGGCACTGGCAGAGCAAAAGCCAGCAGAACTGCTCTGCCCTGGGCTATGTGGGGCCACGGCATGGTGCACATTCCTGGTTATGGATCTGCCATCTCCCTCTGCCTTTCAGATACACTGTGACCATACTGTGGGGATGGGATATCCCAAACACAGCCATCCTGACTGCCACAGGAAGAAGCAGGTGGGAAGAGATGCGATTGGCATTCCCACCAAAGGAAGGGTTAACACATCTACCCTTTAACAGACACCTGAGAATGTCCACAAGTGAAGATGCTGGACACTCATCTTTCCTCCTCCCGTGGCTCGCTCCGGGCTTTTGGGGCTGTCCCCTGTTCATAAACCACGTGTAGGCAAGGAGGGCTCCAACTCTGCTGTGTGCCTCTCCCAGGATTTGCTCCGTGACAGATAAATGTCAGCCTGTCTGGAGCTGGGCTTGGCTCACCATGGCTCTGTGCTGGAGGGAGGCTGCGTTTCAGGATGTGCTCCAGCTGTTATTCCCTCCCCAAGTCCCCTGGGAGAGCAAGGCTGAGCACACGAAGCCCGGGGACCACATGCAGAAACAAGACAAAAGGAAAAAAAAAAGGGAGAACTTTCCCCATCACTTCAGCAGGATTTTTTTTAACCAAATTTTGCAAGACACCTTTGCTGGTTTTCCTCTCCCCTTTTTTCAGATAGTGCTGGTAATGGTGGAAACTTCCTGCCGGAGAGGCAGGGCTGGGGCTGGTGCACATGGGCAGAGATCCACGTCAGCCTGTGAAGCAGGGCTGACATACCCCAGTGGAAAACCTGGCTGACTCAGGACTTAGCCTTAAAAACTTTAGGCACAATCAATACCTTTGCTATGAAGTTTGTATCTCCATTTTCAAACAAAGTAAACAAACCCAAGTGAAACAAGCAAACACACCTCGTCACACCCCCTTTCTTATCTCTATATTTACTTCCCAAGAATTTGGAAAGTTCATGACCTTCTCCTGCTACTTTTTATCCAATTACTTAGTCTGAACTGTGGAACTCTTTGCCAGAAGATGATGTGGTTGCCAAAAAATAGATTCAGACAGGGATTTCTGTAGAATAAAAAAAGTCACTGAGAGCTTTAAAGACAAATATATTCCTCAAAAACTTGGAAGGGGATTGCCAGAGGAAAGAAAAGTATTTTGGGGAAGTAACACTCACATTTTTGCCCTATCCTTATGCAATTCCCTAGATATCTGCAGATGAAGCTGTGCTCTGACCCAATGCAGTTGTTATGTGGATCAGAAGTAACACGAAAAGGTAACACTGAAGAGGAAACGTGAAACTCTGATTTTTAGGACCAGCACCAGTACCTGTTACATGCATACTTCAGCACACACACTCCCTACAAGGCAAAGGATGTTGTCCCACTTCAAAAATCTTACTCATAGATGAGAAAGATAACTTAGACACAATGGAGATCTGTGGAAAGAAAAAGCAAATTCCTCTTGGATTAGCATCACTATACAAAAAAATCTGGCCTAAAATTACGCACCAAGGGCTTTAAAGCCACTACAGAAACATGGAACCACCTTAAAATTCTGATCTGCTTATCAGTATTTTTTGTGTGGTTAGTGGGATGATACCACATGTTGACACCACCTCAGAGCTACAGCAGCTTCTGTACAGAAGAAGGCTACAGCAGCAGATGGGAAAGCCCACGGAACAGGAAGGACGCCTCCTGCTCCAGAGGCAGGAGCCCCTGGAGGATTCCACTCACACAGCCCCCCAGCACCCTTCAAGAGGTCACCTGCCTGGGGAGTGATGCCACACCAGAAGTTGGAGTAGAGGGAGCGGGACTCGAGCATCGGTGCCACCAGCGTCTTGTTTTCTGCTATCAGCAGGTTCAGGGTCTGCGGGTTGGTCAGTAAATTATCTGCATCAATAAACTAGAGAAGGAGGAGGGAAAGAAAACATTGTTAACAGACGAAACAATGTGCTCCCCTGATGCCTTCCTGGGAATGAGGCAGCCAGAGGCACATGACCAGCCCTGGTGTGGTCACTGGTCCAGGGCAGCACCCGTCCCCTGTGCTGCCACTGCTAGGGCACCTCCAGCCCCTCACAAGAAGAAAAGGCCTTGAGGAGCTGGAATGTATCCAGGGAAGGAAACAGAGCTGAGGAAGGGTCTGGAGCACCAGGAGGGGCTGAGGGAGCTGGGGAAGGGGCTCAGCCTAGAGAAAAGGAGGCTTGGGGGGACCCTTCTGGCTCTGCACAACTCCTGACAGGACGGGGCAGCCAGGGGTGGTTGGGCTCTGCACCATGGGAAGTTTAGATTGGATACTAGGAAAAATTCCTTCTAAAAGAATGGCCAGGCACTGAAATAGGCTGTCCAGGGCAGGGGTGGAGTTACCATCCCTGGAAGTGTTTGAAAAATGTGCACAAATGTGTGGGAATGTGGGTCTTTGTGGTGAACACGGCAGGTCAACAACTGCACTCAGACATCTCAGGCCTTTTTCAGCCTTAACAATTTTATGATTCCATGAGGTCAGCAAAAAAACACCCTAAAAGCAGTGAGCTGGTGGGTTTGACTCCACAGGGCTGTCACAGGGAAAGCTGGGGGCAGCTGCTCCTGGGCACAGCAATGAGATGGGCAGAGAGCTTCCCTGACTCCACACAACCTCAAGGCAGCACAGGGACCAGGGAGCTGCCAGGGAAAACAACATCAGTGAAAAGCCAGGACGAGTTCATTCTGTGAAAGCATCAAGAAAAACTCCTCAAATGCCCTTGCTCCTCACCTTGCTTGGAGGCTTTGGGAACACCCCCCTCACAGTGACCAAAGGCAGCATCTTCCCACAACTGCTCTGCACAACTATTTCTCTTACATTTCACCAGGTGGGGGTTCAGTCAGGGGAACCTTGCAGATACCCCCCCACCACCAGGACTGTGTTCAATCCTGGTGCCTGTGGAGAATGCCCGGAGCTTAGCCAAGGCCGCGCCTCCCTCACTGCAAAGTCTCTAGCTCATCAGACCAAGAAATGACCCACGACATCTCAATTCGTCTTTAGATGGAGAGAAAACTTTTGACAGCCCCCAGTATCCAAGTGAGCACCTGGAAAGCTTTTGCCTGAGGCCAGGTAATAAAACTTGGTAGTTACCAGGATATAGTCTGACCACTTCTCCCGGGCTGCGCGCAGGGCAGCCTGACGCAGCTTCATCACGTGAGTGAATCGGGAGCTTGGCCAATGTTTTGGCCCAATTTCTTCTGGGTAAGACCTAGAAAAGAACAAAAATACACGTCTTGGCTTTATTACAAAGAAAAAAGAAAAGNAAGAAAGAAAGAAAGAAAGAAAGAAAGAAAGAAAGAAAGAAAGAAAGAAAGAAAGAAAGAAAGAAAGAAAGAAAGAAAGAAAGAAAGAAAGAAAGAAAGAAAGAAAGAAAGAAAGAAAGAAAGAAAGAAAGAAAGAAAGAAAGAAAGAAAGAAAGAAAGAAAGAAAGAAAGAAAGAAAGAAAGAAAGAAAGAAAGAAAGAAAGAAAGAAAGAAAGAAAGAAAGAAAGAGTTCCATTGCTGCCTTCATTATGAAAGCAAAACAGCATTAGAGTCACCTCAGGCAACCCAGAAGAGGTTTTGAGGGAGAATAATTCCAAGTTCTGTGCTGGCATGAGCACAGAAAGCACCAGAGAACAAGCAGTGCCACAGTCTAATGACAATGCAGCAAAGCAGCACCATCCAACGCAGCAGCTGCTGTGGAGCAGAGAGGGGACCCCTCCAAACTGACCTGCAGCTCACTGACCCCGCCTCACCTCGGGTACAAACTCATCTGCCCTCTTGCAGGCTGCCAGTGCAGCTCCCCTCGGCCCCGCAGAACCAGCAGAGCTGGATGTGAAGATGAAGGCAGCCTGGCCTTCCCCAGGCATTATCAGGAATGGCTAACACATCCCAGGAACAGCTCCTCAGTCTCCCAACACTCAGCCCCACAAGCCCCAGCACGGCAGCAAAGCCACATGTGTGGCTCTGCCTTCTGCCTTCAGCTCCAAAAGCAATGGCTTTTCAACAAAGATGGAAGGGAACTCGGGGGCAGATCCCAATGAGGAATAAAAATCCAGGACTTTGAAACAGTGCCAGCTTAAGTCAGGGAAGGAGCTAAGAATTTCAAAAGCTTTTTGCAGAACTTAAGCTGTTTGTTTAAAGTTTGGCAAGATGAAGAAAACTCAGTTCAAATGAAAGGATTAAAAATGTCAATAAAACCAGCACTCCCTGGAGGTTTGTACCACAAACTCCCCACCACTGCAGTGAGGAACTCGAATATAAAAGCAAGCCTAAAGGAAGTGGAAACTGATGTAATTTTCCTTGATGGAAGAAGCTGAACACAGAACAAACCCAGGAACAGGTGATCTTAAAAATAAATAAAAATTAAAGTAATAAAACCCCAAGATGCCATATTTCGAAGCAACAGTCCTGCAAATCATGCAAAGATGTAATATGTGGAATTAAACCTAGTTCACTGGCTCAGCACTTAGTGAATATTTGATGTCTCAGAGTTTTCACAGACACTATGGAATGGGCTATAATTTCTCTGCTTCCTTGCCAATAATGATAATTTTAATTCCTTGTAGCTCTTGATGTAATTTGTTTACCATGCAAAAAAAACAGCTGCAGGTGCTAAATAACTGAATGGAAAATACTTTCTTCCACAAAATTCTACATGAGCTACTTCACTGAAGTCAGAGACCATTCTACAGAGACCTTATCTCACCTGTTTCTAGAGGTTTGTGAACCTCTGGAACACAATTTTAATGGGACAGACTCCAGAAAGCAAATAATCCACATTTTATCACTTGGACATTTAGTACAACTCCTGGTTTGGAAACAGAAAACCTCATGAATTTGTGCTGTGCAGCCAAGAGAGCCCTCCCAGGTACTCACAGGGGTTCCTCCATGGGCCTCCACTCCACATCGTGGTACAGGTGCTGCACATTCTTCAGCCACTCCCTGAGGATTGCTGTGGTGTTGTCAATGTTGTGGTCAGTGGCTGCCCTGGCAAAGCAAGAGCAAAGGAAGCACGTTAGCATTAGGTTTGTGACTTTGCCTAAATGCCTGCTTTACCACGGACTGCTCTGTCCAGTCCAGCCACCAAGGAAGACAAGACAAGTCGAGGTTTAACCCCAGCTGGCAACTGAGTACCACCACTGTGGAAAGGGGAAGGGAACAAAGCCTGTGGGTTGACATAAGAACCATTTAATAACTGAAACAAATGACTAAAATGTGCCATTAGGGGAGGGAAGGGACACAGTGCTCACTGAAGAATGTTTTTTTCCCCTCAGGGTTAAGCTGAACAGACTGGAACAGGAGGCACAGATTCACATCCCTGACAGCAATCCCATGGAAATGCTCCCACAGGGGCCACACACTG
This sequence comes from Tichodroma muraria, assembly GCA_013390105.1. Lineage (NCBI taxonomy): Eukaryota > Metazoa > Chordata > Aves > Passeriformes > Sittidae > Tichodroma > Tichodroma muraria. The sequence continues at coordinate 130,263 of WAAG01035014.1, read as the reverse complement.
CTCTCTGCCTGGGATGCTCAAGCCTTCAAGTCACAGGACAAATGAGCCAAGTCCCATCCCAGCTGCTCCTCCCCAGCTGCCTTCCCTGGGACCAGGGCTTTGCACACCCAGCATGGGGTTGTGTCAGATCCCACCACAAACTCCTGCCACTGCTCATTTTTCCTAGCTGGAATGGGCAGGAAAGCACAGTCCCGTGGCAGTGTACAGCTCAGCAGGCTCCACTGGGAATTTATAATCCCTTCATATTCCTCTGGGAGGATAAATAGTCCCACAAGGTCTGGTGCAGACAGTAAAGACAGCATGAAACACATCACTAAGGGGAAGTTGCTGGAAGCTCCCCTCAACTGCTATACATTTCTTGTTCCATCTTCCAGCTCCAGAGACCCAAAGGCACTTCCCAGAACATCCTCAACCTTAAAGCCAGAGCTCCCTGTAGCCAGGGGAGGACATGCAGAAGGGAGCCACATCCCAAACCCTACAGCTACTCCAAAGCTATTTCAGGAAAATACCTCCACTCCAAGTCACCATATGACCCTACAGATGAAAACTAGGACATGAACCCTTTTCAGTCTGTGCAACAGGAACATACCATTCCCATGGGGTCTAGCCTGCTTTAAAGTATAAAGAACCAAGAACTGGATTTTCAGTTTATTTATAATCAGAACACCACAATCACTTAAGGCCAGGAGGCTTATTTGTTGAATATTTATTCATGTCCACTGAAACAATAAATAGTGAAAGTTCAGCAAGTGTTAGAGGCTGGTTCCTGTGTCATTAACTGCTCTCCTGTGACAGAGCAAGGCTGGGCTGTCATGGCTTCAGGGTTTGCTTCTGACCAAGACCCTGGCTTATGCTGCACTGTAGATCTAGTTTGCAATGACATCTGAACTGGACTAAAACAGTCGCAGTGCTGACTTGGTGTAAGTCCAACTTGCTCCATGTGTTTTATGGATGAAGCTCATCCCCTGGAGCCGTTTTCACACACTTCCCTGGGCTCCCACAGCCACCAAGGCATTTCACGGGTCTCACTCTGCTTTCCTCCCACGTTCCAGCTGCAGCGTCAGCGAACAGCTCCAGAATTCCTAAAATACCAGAGAACTGGGGAAATGGCTTCATGTTCATGGTCATCACTGGAGCCGCAGTGGCACCAAGAAGGTGGCACTGGGGCCACAATGCAATTGGGCATCACGCAAACGAGACAGAGACAACGGTGCTCACGCTGGGGAATGTCACAGCTCATCCCACAACATCCTCTTTTCCAGGTCCAGACCAGCCTTAAGGACCGTGGAGACCCTTTGAAATAAGCACACAGCTCCCACAGAGTCAGGTCCATGTGCCTCTTTCCCTCAGCAAGCCTCATCCCATTCTTTCTAACCTCATCCCAGTCCTTTTAACCTCACACAGTATCAGTGGGGTCATATGAAGGGATTTGCTGCAGTCCGGGCAGGGAAAGGGGAAGCTTCAGCTGCATACTGGTCAAACTGATCTCACTTTTATGTTGGCTGCTCCCATCTCAACCAGGAGATCCTTCTCCGTCCAACAAGCCCAAAATGTTTTATGTGGGGGAGCTGTTTGCAGGGCTGTGCAACAGAAACCCAGAGCTCTCAAATGAAACAAATTTCTGTGGCAACAGGAAAACGTAGAGTCATTCAACATCCAAAAAAAGGACTGCCATGATGGAAAGCTGTTTCCCCGGTTGCTCGGAGTTGCTTCACGAAGCCCAAATCTCTGCCTCGCAGAAGAAACCTTGAAGTTGAATGACAGCGATTGGCAGAATTAGAGGAAGACCTCTGCCTCCCAAAGCACAACAAGGAGGATGAAGGATGCTCTTCCCATCACACCTGGAGAACTCCATCCTGCTCCTAGTAGGGCAGCAGGCCCTTGACAAAATTCACCCTGGATGACACCATCAGCCAACACCCTCCAGCCAGAAGTGAGATAACTGAATGGGAGCTGAAGGGACCTCTAGATCTACCCACAAGGAATCTGCTGGAAGAAAATGGCATTTTCCAACCCAAACCATTCCATGATTCTATAACTTTAGCGCCTGGGCTGTCATGGCGATACATGGAAGGTAAATTCACATCCCAGTAGACCTCTCGAAGACATGGATCAGCCAAGGCTCTGGCACAAAGGAGGGACAGCTCTCTCCAGGACTGTCCACCCAGCAGCATTTCTAAGCCCAAAAGTCCTCAGAGGCAATAAAGTCTGTTCCACCCTGGATGAAACACGCCCTATGACTAGCACTTTGGCAAACCTTTGTTCTTCCAGCTTTGAGCTCAAAAAACCCAACAAAAAAGACCCAAACCAAACCAATCCCCCCAAAAACCCAAACAACCCAAGCCATTACAAAAGCAATTATCACTATTAGTTACAGAATAATTAACTTAAGATCAAACAGCATCAGCACTGACTCCTTTTGTAGTATCTGAACCAGTCCACCTTTCCCCACATAAAAAAATAGCAGCTCTGGTGTTTGCAATAGCACTGTGTGGAAAAACAGGCACATACTTTATTTTTCCCTTTTTTTTTTCCTTTTTTTTTTTTTAAATGAGAACCCCTGCACAAGAAAAACAAGCTAATTAAAATGTCAGCAGGACTTCTCACTGGGAGCAAGAGCTCCTCAAGCCCTGAGAGGCACATCAGGACACTCCACATTATAAACACTTCTTCTGTAGCACTCTGTAGCATTTCAAGAAGCCAAGTACACAGCTAAGACTTCAGTTCGCTGGTGAGAACGCGTCACACAAGAGATGCTATCACCTCTGCCCACTTGCCTGTCACGGAAAAGTGTTTTTACTCCATCCTCTTATCCTTACTGGTCCATGATCCGCACTTGACAGGACGAACAGAGTGGATCACTGTAACCCAGCTCCACTCAGCTCACCAGGAGCACTCCTTGTCCACACGGCCCTTAGACTAAGGCAATGCCTGGATTTTTGGGTTTATTTTCTGAGAGCAAGTTGGTGAGCACAGCACCATTATCTGTGTGGGAGTCTCAGCAATATTGCTGACCTGGCACCAGGTTCAAATCCTGGTTTTGAGTGGATCAGCAACACCATTTTCAAGAGCTGATTAAAAGCATCTAGGATTTAATTAAAGAAATAAGGTCCCCTACAAGATTTACAACCTAAAGCCTGTGCAACACAACCAGGAAAAAATGGAGGAAAAAAAATCTAGTTCCTCTCCTCCTTTCAGAAAAGAAAGTTTAATATAGACCAGAACATATGTCCAGATGCACACCTCTATTCTAGTAACATGGCAGCTTTCTCCACTCAGATTTAAACCCATTTCCAATAAACAGAAGTTAAATTTTTGAAAAGTTTGAGTGAGAATATTTGTACAGGGGCTTATGTCGACAGAACTACAACCACTTCAATATTTACTTTGGCTTTAACCAGGAGTCATACCATGGACACAAGCCCTCATTGTTCATGCCCAGCAAAGTACCCTCTCCCAAAAAAACTCATGGATTGTGCACAGTGGAAAATCAAAGCAGGACATTAAGCACCTCCTGTTTTAATTAAGTAACGTGAGTAGCAGTATATGCAGAAAACAGCTCCTTTTACAAACTGCTCATGTTTTTAGCTTGATAATGTCTCCTTAAATTACGTTTGCAAGAGGGAGTTAATTTAGGCTTTGATGGTTGTTCTCCTCTTTTCCTCCCCAAAAAGGGAAGTAAAAATAACAATCCCCCTTTATCACTTCTTCACGCTCTGGCCTGTTCTCCCAAGCTATTTAGTTCATTTACCTCAGGCACTGGGTCAGAGGAGAAAATTTTCACCTTCACCATCTGTATAGGAAAAATACTAGAGGACAAAACGCATCCTAGGTGCTGCTGGCTTGCCGAGTACGGGGTTATGCTGTGACACAAGCTGAGGAAAACTCCACAGCCAGGGCCCCGCAGTAATTTTCCTACTGAATTTAACATTTACCACCTTCTCCCTTCAGCAAACGGTGGGAAGGACAGCTTTGAACAGGGGTCAGTGCTTCACTTTCAAGCAGTGCAGAGCTGAGTCAGGACTGAAAGCAGCCAGCTTTCAAAACCAAAAGTTGCAACTTTCCTTTTCTGTCTGTGTTGTGAAGACTGCTGAGCTTGAGGAGGGTACTGGGTTCACCCTTTATGGCTGTGAGAGCCAAATCTGGACACCCAGGTTCGAGTGGGCCCTTCCCATCACCCTGCTGAGAATGTGCAAAGGATGACAGTGGTCAGGAGGCTGCTGATGCTGGGGTTGCATTGAAAATGGTTCACAGGAAGAAGATGCACTTGGCTTTCCAGGGCTCCTGCTGCTTCCAGACACTGCAGAACTAAGTTGCAAATGCATCCAAATTCCAGGAAGCCCCAGGGATATCCATTTTAACTGTCTCCCTTGGTTCCTCTCTGCCCGCAGCCAGGGACTCAATTCACCCACGAGGCTTGCTATGGGATGTGGTCCAATATTGAGTTCCACTGAAGCAAAAGCCATACGTTGACCACGTGCCTTAAATCCACAGGGTCTCCTCCGAAGTGAAAGCCAAAGTCAATGGAAAACCTGTTAGTAGATCATTCCTAACAACTGTAACACAGAAACTGATGACAAAAGCACCAGTACCTCCCCCTTGGCCATTGTCCTGAGAGCTCAGCAGCAATAAAACATTCAGAGGGGTTTCAGCTCACACGGAAGTGATGGAGGAAGCACATTTCTGTGTGCTCTGTTTCAAAACTTGGGCTAACAGAGATGCTCAAATATTCTAGGACAAAGCTCAGCCCTCAGAGCAGGACCCAGCATCTTCCTGAGCACCTTCTGAGCCGAGTCAGCAGCAACAGGCACTGCATGGTGGGTTCCTCCAGTGCTCTGGAGAGACTCCATGGATTTCAGACCCCAGAGCACTGGAAAAATCCACACCATTTCATCCAGCCCCAGCCACTACTAATAATTTACTCCAGCAGTCCTGTGCTCTTTACCGCAACACTAATGACACACAATGAACAGAGCACAGGATGGGAGTTTTAACCTCTGAACTGTTCAGATCCTGCATAAAAGCCTTTGGCTTTCAGTTCCTGGAGGCAGCCCCAAGAGCTCCTGGTCCGAGTGGAGCTGAGCTCCTGTCACCCAGGCTGCCCTGCTCATGCTGGGTGTGAGATCAGCCCGGCCAAAAATAACTGAAAAAGCAAAGTCCAGCCACAGAGCCCTAATATGAGTCAAACATAAATTTGGACTTAGATTTCCCAAAACAAGCAGTAAATAAAGTAACAGACGAGTCATTTCTCCCTGCTCTTTTTGTCTGAAAGCTGCCAGGCTTAGAAAACCAAGTCAAAATATAAACGCCCCTGAAGTGGCAGTTTCCACTGTGAGCCAGGGATGAATTACCTTCACTAGGAAACAACACAGCTAGAAGAGACTGGAAGAGAATGGATGGATCCTAAAGAGGAAGGAAGAAACTCAAAACAAGACAGGAGCAAAACACTTCTGGAGCACAGTAAGAGTGATTTAATTTCAGCTGTGAAAATGTCTGTTTTTACCACAGATCAAGTCCCTGGAAGTATCCAAGGCCAGGCTGGACAGGGCTTGGAGCAACCTGGTCCAGTTCCTGCCCATGGCAGGGGGTGGAACAAGATTACAAGATGAGCTTTAAGATCCCTTCCAACCCAAACCATTTGATTAGTTTATTGTATGATTTTAAATGGAGTTACTGTCAACTACTCAGTGTACTCCTGCCCAGGATCTTCTCAAAAAAGCAACAAACCAAGCAGGGCTCCCTGTATCCTTCCAAACATTCCCCCACCAACAGGCAGATATGGTTGCTCATCCAGCAGAGACAAGACTCAGGTAACAGGTTTTTTTTTTTCAGGTCTGCCAGCCCTACCTCACATCTGTGAGTCTGAGACTCAGTATCTCAAATCTCCCAGGTACCAACGGGATCAGGGACAACACACAACGAGATAGCTCCCAACAATGTAGTCCAGAGATTCTGGATAGATCCAAACCATCGAAATCACTTATTTTAGCACAATTATGCTCACACATTTCATTAACAGGGCCTGAACATTCAGCCCAAGTTCAAAGAACTCTTTAGGCATTTAAATAAGTTGCCAAAATTCTAACGTATGTATAAGACTTTTTGGCTTTGTAGGGACTTGGCATTTGTTCTAGGGTTCCCTTAATTAAGGACAGACTTTTGGAAGTACCTTCTTTTGTTTTTTATTTTAACTTGGTCCCTAAGCCATCTGGGCCCAGATGGGTGGCAGGGAGCTGCGTGGGAGCGAGGAACCAGCAACACGAGCAGTGCTGCTCCCCAGGCTGGGCAGCTGGACAAGAACAGGACCTCACAGCACAGGAATGCAGCACACAGGGCTCCCCTCTACCTCTTTCCCCATGCCCTTCAGCAGCTGTGGATAATGGATTTTGCTGGCAGCAGCACTGATTTTAAAACCTTCAGTGGTCTTCCAAGTCCAAGTGAATGACTCACAGATGTGTGTACATACTCCTGTACACACCAGGATCTTTGCTCTTTCCATGCTACCTCAATAAATCACTCATTTTCTTGTCCCTCACTCCCCACAACAGAATCATGGAATCCTAGAATGATTTGGGTTGGAAGGGTCCTTAAAGCCCATCCCATTCCACCTCCTGCCATGGGCAGGGACACCTTCCATGATCCCAAGTTGCTCAAAGCCCTGTCCAGCCTGGCCTTGGACACTGCCAGGGATCCAGGAGCAGCCACAGCTTCTCTGAGCAACCTGTGCTAAGGCCTTACCACCCTCATTGTAAAAAATTTCTTCCTTATATCTAATCTAAATCAACCCTTATGGCTCCCTTATGCCAAAAGTCAAAAATCCCTGTGTAACAGCTTCCCTGGTATCCATGCAATGGGAATTCTCTCACAATGCAGAGGAGGTTCCTGCTGCTTCAATCCCAAGTCTTCTCTCTGTCTTGTTTTAGTTCTCCCCGTGCTCACTCTGCTGCTAAGCTTTAAAGAAACAAAAACCCAGCTGCATCTTGTGAGTATTTCCAAGTAGACTTGGCTTCGAGGGAAGAAGTCCCCCTAAGGGAAGCCCAGGAAATCCCATACATGCAGGATCAGGGTGGTGACTGGCCTCTGAAATCAATTGTTCAAAGGAGGAATTAATTGCAACAGTTGTGTAATTTCTGAAAGGATAGCTTAATCCCAGCAACTAACTCAGACACCAGCTGATGCAGCTGTTAGAGATTAATGCAAGTGTGTAAGCCACTGGGAAGGAACACGGGAATTTAGAAATATTCTTGTCTCTGCTAACAAAAAAACTGATGGATTTCATACTTAGATGCTCAGCACCACTGATTTTTCCACGGTCACATGGAATATGGGCCTCTACCACATTGCTGAGGGTCCCCCAAAACAGAAACACTTGAAGAGCTCTGGTCTCTGCACCAAGCCTGCAGATAGAGCAGTGCAAAGGTCCCAGAGCCTGCCCTACCCCAGGTGAGAACACTCACACCCAGCAGGGAGGGAAACACTGACCCAAATCCTTCAGGAGCTTACTTTCTTAGTTTTTTAACTNAGAATCACAGAGCCACTGAACGGTTTGGGTTGGAAGGCACCTTGAACTCATCCCATCCCACCCCCTGCCATGGGGCAGGGACACCTTCCACTAGCACAGGTTGCTCCAAGCACGATCCAGAGACAAACAGCATTAGCTGGACAAAACCAAGTTATGTGGCTGGTATGTTCCATTCTTCCCAACTGTGTAAGAATGTATCCTTCCAGGCAAGACATTTTTAAGAATTCTTGACTTAAAATACGAAATACGACTTCATTACGAATTGGTTTTCATTCTAAACATCCTACAAGACTAAAAGCAATTTTAACACACAGAAACACATTCTTGCTGGAATAGTGTACAATTAAATGACTACAAACAAGTGATTTTTCATCTCTTGTCCAGTGCCGGCTGGAAGAAACAATAAAAGAAATTAGGGAACGAAAACGGAATATTTTAATTCATGTCATTAATTAGGAGTTTAAAATATAAAAGCAGCATATAGCAGCATAAAAGCATAAAATATAGCATAAAAGCAGCAATAAGAAACGCACCAAGCTAATTCTGGAGCAAAGGACAACTTCTTTTACCAATTGAGAATTTGTTCTGTGATCTGGAAACTGGCAGGATGTTTTGTGTGACACTGGAGAACTTTACACAGTAACAGACCCTTTCATGTGAAAATACTGCTGATAGGCAACAATAAAGCCATTCTTCACAAAAGCTGTGAGACAGCTTTTCTTTGAGGCCATCACAAACCTAAAATAACAGAATAAGAGAACAAGAAGAGTTCAGTGAGTGCCAGCCACAGTGTTCACTGAGATGAACCCCAAATTTAGCATTTGGAGAAGAGACCCAAAAGCATCTGGAGTAGAGAAATAAAAGAATAGGCCATAAACTGCTCTTCCTACAAAGTGGCAAAGCATGCTTGGCTAGCCAAAAGGATTTTGCCTCTGGATAGAGAAAAACAGCTATGTTTAGAAGAGTAGGAGATGCTTAAACAGTTGAAGACCAACACTATTCCATATCTTCACATCAGACTCCCTGGAACTTTCATACTTTATCCACAGCTTGACGCAACGGTCACTGAAACACAGACTTTTTTCTCTTGCAGCACTCTTCAGAACACAGCTCACCAGCCTCCAGCTCACCAGTTCCAGCCTCAAGCTTCCTCAGCCCTTCACTCAGTAATTTACAATTTTTGTTAGAAGGCTTTCAACAACCACCCTTGCGCAGCCCCTGCAACAGGACTGCCACCCCAACAGGTCTGTTTGAGGTCAGCTCTGAACTCAGGGCTGAGCTCCATCCACACTCTGTGCTTCTCCAGAAGACCAGGAATTCCTTTGTTGTTGCTGCAGGCTGAATAGGACTGTCAACAAGACAAGAGCAGCAAGCCCTCCAGAGCTGTCTCCAGCAGGCTGCTACCTGCCTACATACTCAGGTGCACAGAGATATCCTGAAGAAAACCTTGACAGTAAAAGCATTCAGTGTATGTGTGATGATTCCTGAAAAAATGTGGCACACATGCTGGGAGACACCTTCCAGCTCAGCAGGGCTAGATGTGTGCACCCAGGGATATGCTCACTAAATAACAGCTTGAAAAATGCCACCTTCACAGGCTTTGCAGTCATGTTGCAGGGGTCTACACTAGACCTGCAGAGCTGAGTGTGGCACCTCCTGCTTTTCTGTGCCCACCTCTGAGAGGGCTCCTTTGATCAGAATACGCTGAGTTTGAAGGAACCCTTGGGACCATCCAGTCCAACCCTGTCCCTGCACAGACATCCCAACAATCCCACCCTGTGCATCCCTGGGAGCATTGTCCAAACACTCCTGGAGCTCTGGCAGCCTTGGGGCTGTGCCCATTCCCTGGGGAGCCTGGGCAGTGCCCAGCACCCTCTGGGGAAGAACCTTTCCCTGAGCTCCAGCCTGACCCTGTCCTGGCACAGCTCCAGCCACTTCCTCAACTCCTGTCACTGGTAAGAGAGAGTNCCCCCCCCCCAAAAAAAAAAAGTCAGAAGCTTGCCCTACAAGTACCAGTAAGCACCCAAGTGCTTGCCTCCCTGTCCCACACCACCCAACAAGAGCTTTCACCAGTTCTACACAGAATCATAGAATCACAGAGCCACTGAACGGTTTGGGTTGGAAGGCACCTTGAACTCATCCCATCCCACCCCCTGCCATGGGGCAGGGACACCTTCCACTAGCACAGGTTGCTCCAAGCACGATCCAGAGACAAACAGCATTAGCTGGACAAAACCAAGTTATGTGGCTGGTATGTTCCATTCTTCCCAACTGTGTAAGAATGTATCCTTCCAGGCAAGACATTTTTAAGAATTCTTGACTTAAAATACGAAATACGACTTCATTACGAATTGGTTTTCATTCTAAACATCCTACAAGACTAAAAGCAATTTTAACACACAGAAACACATTCTTGCTGGAATAGTGTACAATTAAATGACTACAAACAAGTGATTTTTCATCTCTTGTCCAGTGCCGGCTGGAAGAAACAATAAAAGAAATTAGGGAACGAAAACGGAATATTTTAATTCATGTCATTAATTAGGAGTTTAAAATATAAAAGCAGCATATAGCAGCATAAAAGCATAAAATATAGCATAAAAGCAGCAATAAGAAACGCACCAAGCTAATTCTGGAGCAAAGGACAACTTCTTTTACCAATTGAGAATTTGTTCTGTGATCTGGAAACTGGCAGGATGTTTTGTGTGACACTGGAGAACTTTACACAGTAACAGACCCTTTCATGTGAAAATACTGCTGATAGGCAACAATAAAGCCATTCTTCACAAAAGCTGTGAGACAGCTTTTCTTTGAGGCCATCACAAACCTAAAATAACAGAATAAGAGAACAAGAAGAGTTCAGTGAGTGCCAGCCACAGTGTTCACTGAGATGAACCCCAAATTTAGCATTTGGAGAAGAGACCCAAAAGCATCTGGAGTAGAGAAATAAAAGAATAGGCCATAAACTGCTCTTCCTACAAAGTGGCAAAGCATGCTTGGCTAGCCAAAAGGATTTTGCCTCTGGATAGAGAAAAACAGCTATGTTTAGAAGAGTAGGAGATGCTTAAACAGTTGAAGACCAACACTATTCCATATCTTCACATCAGACTCCCTGGAACTTTCATACTTTATCCACAGCTTGACGCAACGGTCACTGAAACACAGACTTTTTTCTCTTGCAGCACTCTTCAGAACACAGCTCACCAGCCTCCAGCTCACCAGTTCCAGCCTCAAGCTTCCTCAGCCCTTCACTCAGTAATTTACAATTTTTGTTAGAAGGCTTTCAACAACCACCCTTGCGCAGCCCCTGCAACAGGACTGCCACCCCAACAGGTCTGTTTGAGGTCAGCTCTGAACTCAGGGCTGAGCTCCATCCACACTCTGTGCTTCTCCAGAAGACCAGGAATTCCTTTGTTGTTGCTGCAGGCTGAATAGGACTGTCAACAAGACAAGAGCAGCAAGCCCTCCAGAGCTGTCTCCAGCAGGCTGCTACCTGCCTACATACTCAGGTGCACAGAGATATCCTGAAGAAAACCTTGACAGTAAAAGCATTCAGTGTATGTGTGATGATTCCTGAAAAAATGTGGCACACATGCTGGGAGACACCTTCCAGCTCAGCAGGGCTAGATGTGTGCACCCAGGGATATGCTCACTAAATAACAGCTTGAAAAATGCCACCTTCACAGGCTTTGCAGTCATGTTGCAGGGGTCTACACTAGACCTGCAGAGCTGAGTGTGGCACCTCCTGCTTTTCTGTGCCCACCTCTGAGAGGGCTCCTTTGATCAGAATACGCTGAGTTTGAAGGAACCCTTGGGACCATCCAGTCCAACCCTGTCCCTGCACAGACATCCCAACAATCCCACCCTGTGCATCCCTGGGAGCATTGTCCAAACACTCCTGGAGCTCTGGCAGCCTTGGGGCTGTGCCCATTCCCTGGGGAGCCTGGGCAGTGCCCAGCACCCTCTGGGGAAGAACCTTTCCCTGAGCTCCAGCCTGACCCTGTCCTGGCACAGCTCCAGCCACTTCCTCAACTCCTGTCACTGGTAAGAGAGAGTGAAGAGATCAGTACTAGCTCCTCCCCTGCCCCTGTGAGCCGTACAGTCAGAGAAAGCTGAGGCCCACATGTGCCCCACCGGTACACGTTCATTCCACCAGAGTAACAATCTGCCCTTGCTCACAAAGGCCTGGAAGAGGGGAGTTAGAGGCAGGAAGAAGGTCTGGACTCAGACAGAGACCCAAGCTTGGGACTGCCTTAGTGCAGCAGCCTCACCATAGAGTCACCCCGTGCAATATCAGCAGCGCATCCTGGGATCATCCCAGCAACTCCCAGCAGGCTGAGACAGCTCCTTAGCACTGCCGGGGCACACAGGACAATGAGCCCAGTGCAAAGCACCGTATTCCTGATGCACCACCCTACGGAAAAGTCTAACTGCGAGAGACAGCAAGCCAAATTGGAGGACACTTGGCTGAAGGACTCCTGGCCTGTGTGTAAGCTGTCTCCCAAGAGAGCGGGGGGGCCAGCCCCGGGCTCCCCCGGCTGCTGGCAGCGCACACACCTTCCCTGCTCCAGCGCCAGAGCCGCTCACAGAAACGAGCTTGGCCAAGCCCACACTACTCACAGTCCCCTGGCTAATTTGCACTCAGAAATATGACTCTGCATTTCTCCATGAAAGGGCTCGCTGTCTGGGCACGGAGAGGGCTGCAGCAGGAGCATGTGCCAGATGAATGGATTGTTACAGACACACGGAGAAATAAATCCCAGTGCCGCCATCAACACGCACAGGGTTGTTGTCAATCTAACAGCTCTTTCTGCCGTGCTCTCACACAGGGAGCTATGCCAAGTTTAAAGGTTTGGACCCCGAGAGAAAGCTCCAGACTTGCCCTGCACAGGCAAAAGCAGTTACAACAATTTTTTTTCACTGCTTATGCAGGGAAACTCTTTCCACCCCAAGGATCTGCAATGCTCCCACCAGGAATGGGTAATACAGAACACAGACCAACCTAAGCCCAGTAAGGAAGGGTAATTCCATCCCTGCCCCTAGAGCTGATTACCCTCAGGGTGTGTTGTACCAGGTATCTTACTTAACCAATGTTGCCAAGAGTTGTGGCTGCCCCATCCCTGAAAGTGTCCAAGGCCAGGCTGGACAGGGCTTGGAGAAACCTGGTCTGGTGGAAGGTGTCCCTGCCCCTGGCAGGGGATGGGACTGGATGGGTTTAAAGGTCTGTTTCAAACCCCTCTGAGATTCTGTGATTACAGAAGCAGACAAAATCAGCAAGACTTTTTCCAAAGGAATTCAACCTCACGGTATCTTGAGAACAGTAGTTTTCATCAGCAGATGCCTGTGAACTATTTTTAGTTTGCTGGTGAAAGGTAATAAAAAAAACTATCACACCCAAGTCAAAGTTTGCTATGCTGCACAGGAAAAACATGTTGGGTTTACGCTCAGCCGATGGAATACCATTCCCCTTTCACTGCTGCTGGAAGGGTCAGAGCCAAAATCCTCCCTAGGATCAAGACCGCCCGCTAAAACCTCACTGTGTGATCCCCAGCACTGTCTCAGCAGGCAGCACAATGAGCTGTCTGTGCACCCAGAAACTCACGGAGCTTTAGCCACTAAGAATAACTTCAGTTTATTCTTCAGAATAATTTCAGAGCAAGATAACAGGGCCAAGGCTGGCACAGGCACATCATAAACACTCCTGCTCTCCTCAGCGGGCTGTGAATTACTGGCTGCTTGCAGGAAAACTGGGCAACTTCAAGGATGATAAAATCACAGGTGTTTATAACATGTAGTACAGACACAGAGGAACAGAAACAGAAGTAAATTTCTTGACTGCTTCTTCTACAGCTGCTGTACAAGCAAGTCAGTTACCTTTGGGATGAAAAATGTTAGCACAGAATCTGCTTTCAAAATAGTCAGGAAGTACAGCAAGAAAAGTCAACCAAGGACCTGTAACAAATTCTTCATGAGGAGAAGAGCTGCCATGTTCTACATCTTGTATCTCACAAGGGCCCCAGGCACTGCCCTAGATCACGGCAAGCTTGCAGGCAGGCTGCCCTTCCTCCTGCTGCTGGAGCACCTCCTCTTCCAAGCCCCGGGACAGTCCCAAGGGGCAGCCAACGCCACTGCTGCACATGAGCTTTCTTAACATGACCCCCTGGACTGGTAATTCAGCACCACAAGACAAGAATCACAGAAAGAACCTCTGGAAGTCATCATGCCCCCCTTCCTCTAGCAGGGCCACCAAGACCAGGTTGCCCAGAATCATGTCTGGATGGCTTTTGAATGTTTCCAAGGATGGAGACTTCTTTCTCTAGTGACCAGTGATAGCACATGAGAAAACAGAGTGAAGCTGCACCAGGGGAAGGTCAGGTTGGACTATTAGAAAAAAGGTTCACTGAGAGGGGAGTCTCTGGAACAGGCTCCCCAGGAAAGTCATGTCACCAACCCTGTCTGAGTTCAAGGAGGTTCTCAGTGAAGGTCTTTGTCACACAGTTTAGTTTTAGGTAACACTGTGAGGCGCAGGGATTGGGACTCCATGACCCTTTATGGCTCTCTTCCATCTCAAGGTATTCTGTAATTCTATTCTGTGATTGTGTTTCTGCAGGGATCAGCGAAGTCTGCAGGCAAGAGAAAGGTTATCCTCACTTTTACAGACAGACCACTGTGTCCATTAAGTCTTTTGCAATCTTAATGATTCTATTATTCAAGGCTTTGCCTAGAGCACAGCATGAGGTGAGGGAAGGAGTGGGACTGATCTGTCCATGGCCAGCCTGACCCCTCTCCACTCAGCCCAGCAGTCCTGGGCACCCCAGCCAGACTGTGGGCCAAGAGCAAAGAAACAAGAACACACTGGTAGAAACCAGGAGAAATCCTGGTCCAAGAGCTCCTGGTGAATGCTGGGGAGAGCACAGCTCCACAGCTCAGACATGGATCCTAACCTCCAACACAGGCTCCAGGTGCCATCTCACAGGCAAGTCACATCAAAGCCAGTAAGAGATTTGCATTATTGATCCCATTGAACATTGTCACCTGCTGAGGCTTGTTCTTAAGTCACTCAGGTGTGTGGCTGATGATGGGAAGCCAGAGAATCCTAAATGGCTTGGGTTGGAAGGGGCCTTAAAGCCCATCCAGTCCCACCCCCTGCCATGGGCAGAGACACCTTCCACTAGCCCAGCTTGTTCCAAGCCCCATCCAACCTGGCCTTCCAAGAATTCACAGGGCTAACACCTCTCTCCAGCAAAGGAGAAGAATTTCTGCTTTAGGAACACTTTTCAATTTGACACACAGTATCAAAAACAAGTAAAGAAGCTTCAAAATGCAGTAGCAAAAATGAACCGTGTACTAGATGCTCCTGGAAATACAGGCATGAAATTCACCCACATTCTCTCCAAGTGCATCCAAAGACATCCAAGGTGGTGCTGCTGGTGGGAGCCACCTGAAGGAAGCTAATATTGTCCACAAAACACATACCCCATGATGCTGCTGCCTGCCATATGGTCAGGAAATGGAAGGAGATGATGAGTGCAGGTCAGGAAAATCTGTCTTGAAGTCAAAGCATCAGTCAAAACACGCATCAGCTTTACAGTTCGCATTAACATTAAAAAGAACCATACAGAAAAGGTAATGCAAGAAAACTAAAAATAAATAAATGAGATGCTCAGCATGGTTCCAAACTGGTTTGCCACTGTCTCTGAATGATAAAATGGCAAATGGCTGCAGAGCTCTCACCTCTACAGCAGTGAAGAGGTTTTCAGAATCCACAGGATAACCACAGGAGGAGACAGTTTGGGAGCCAGGCTGTCATTCTAGTGGAGCACACCTACAAAATAGCTGGACAACGACTTTGGAAAAGGGCCTGGAGTGACAGGACACAGGGAGTGGCTTCCCACTGCCAGAGGGCAGGGTTAGATGGGATGTTGGGAAGGAATTGTTCCCTGTGAGGTTGGTGAAGCCCTAGCACAGGGTGCCCAGAGAAGCTGCGGCTGCCCCTGGATCCCTGGAAGTGTCCAAGGCCAGGCTGGACAGGCCTTGGAGCAACCTGGGATAGTGGAAAGTGTCCCCACCCTGGCAGGGGGTGGGACTGCATGAGCTTTAAGGTCACTTTCTGTGATCTCACATAACACTGCACTTAACCACTCAGGCTTTAGGGATTTACTCACGCCCCTTTTGTGGACTTAATTAATGCAGACCCCATTGCCAAGCACTTCAATGCCTCCAGGAAGCTCAGGCTCTTCACCACATCATACCTTCACTGCACTGTTAAACCGAGTTTGACGTCTGGGGCCTGACCTTGCCTCTGTGTCCATCTTCCAAGCAATTTGCAGACCCTCCTCTTCACCTCCTGCACAAAGCATGGTCCCCTCACCACCCAAGCACGCTGAGGTTGTGAGAGACACCAGCCAGCATGATGCCCAGTGTGCGGTTTGTCCCACTCACACCCCACAAAGTGGCACAGCCAGAGGACAAAGCACCTGAGTTAGTCACAGACTCAAGAATATCAGATTATTGCCTTTTCAAGGATCATCAGAGCTTCAGAGAACACCCATGAAAAGCAACCCAGACAGAAATACAAAACACATTTAACCTCCCATATCCTGGGATCAAGGAATCAGCATCAAAAAAGCAGAACTAAAGTGTCAACACTGGAGATCCAACCAGCTCTTCCCTCTCAGAATCAGCAGTTTAATAATCCGACCAAAGCATAATCCCTGTGAATCTACAAGACACACCTACAACACAGAGTGTTTAACAACATCAGACCAGACATTTCCCCTGCTCCACTGCAAATTCACAGCACACAAACACAGCAGGTTTCATTACTCTCTCCTTGGCACAGGTTTCCCTTGGCATAAAGGAATTTATGCCAAACTTTGCTTTCACCAGCACTACACTAACACTTACAGTCATCAGTGAGTTATTTTAGAGTTAGACTTTGCTGAAGCCAGCATGGAACTTGAGACTCCATAATTTTGGCCTAATTTTCCTCAAGTAGCCAGTTACCCTGGAAAACAGAGGTTCTCTGCACTGCATGGAATGGTACACTGGTTGAAAATAAATGGATTATGTCATATTTGCTGGCAAATGGCTGAAAATGTTTTATACATAATTAAGAGAATAGAAAAACACCACTGCAGCCAAGCAGGGAAAAATATATTCAACCTTTACAGATGAAGTAGACAGTTTTCCAGGATGTAATTTTGTCCATCCCATTTCAGATGAAGAAACAGCTGAAAAGGTGACAACCTCATATGCTGACAGGATTCTGAATAAGGGGGGAAAGGAAAACACAACAAACATCACTCTGCTAGGATGAAACAACAAATTTATCAATTAAAATCTTCTGAAGTTTTTCCAAATAGATTTTACAGTGCTCTTGCTTTGAATGGCTAAGTGCACTCATCTGCAATGTACCTCTGGGAATGAGGTGATGTGAATCAGAGAGGTCAGAGGCCATGCCCAGAGGCCCCTAAAACCCACAGCAAGGGTCTCAACCTTGCACTGAGGCAGCAGTGTAGCTCCATTTTACAGAGAGAGAAACAAAACCAAAAAGATTAATGGATTTTCACAAGTCATAAAAAAAGGAGTGGGTGTCAGGGCTGGGAATGATAAAATAAGCTAATACTCCTTCCAAAATATACACTGAAATAAACTACAGATATTCAGCTTTTGTAGAATGTTCACAGAGTACTTGTCAGACTAGTGGCAAATTTGTGGCCATGGTAATATCAAGAACAATTTTTCCTCTGCGTTGCTTTTAAGAAACTCTCAAAAATTCACAGACAAAACCTCTCTTCCCATACAAGTATTTTGCCTCCAGCACTGAAAAAAAACCCACTCTGGGTTTTTGGATATGGGGCTCCTAATTTTTAGGGTTTAGAATTTTAAAGCAGTGAAGTACTAGTACTGGAGAGAAGAAAAAAAATTAAAAGCAAAGTATTTCTACTTTAAATTCCAAACACTTTGGACCAGCTACAATTTCTGGCACGTTTCACTCAGGGATACAGAAATCCATGCAGCTTCTCTTATGGATACACATGTGCTGGACACATGGCTGCTGTGGGGTCAACACATGGGACATACTGCAGATGCAGGGTCAGAACACAGTCTCTCTTGGAAAAGACTGACTGGACTCAAACTGATGGGAAACTGGTGCTGTGCTGATGGCTGACAATGCTAAAGAGAAGACAAAGAAAAACACTGAGGTCTTAACTCTAATCTTGTAAGCTAAAGGCTCTGCAGCCCTCTGCAAGTAACGCCGTACATTTCCCATCCCCAGCTAAAGAAATGGGATCATGAAAACAGAGAGACACTTGGCACATGGGATTGCTTCCTCTGCAGTACACAACATCTCAATTCTCCCTTCTGCTGGTCTGTTCTCTTTGTGTGGATTTCAGGGAGCAATCACGGGAGAGGGACAAATCTCAGGGAGCACCCACTGAGGACAGGCAAATCTCTGGGAGCGCCAAGCACTGAAGGCTGTATCAGCAAGTGTGATGTGGAGAAGAATGCAAATGCAGAGTTTACCTCTTTAAGGTTTAATCCTGACCACAAATGCACAGTTTGAGGATAGGTAGTTTTTTCCCCCCTCATCACTGCCTGGATGTAAATAAAGAGGAAATGGGCACTTAGGTCCTTCAGGAGCCAGTTCCTAGGAAATTGGGTAATTGGAAGCCCTGAAAAATGCCCGTGCCTTTATTCTGCAGAGCATGGCTCCCAACCATGCTGTTTTCCAATGGGAAAGATTTCCATCTTGGCGATCTCCATTCCAGGGGATGAAGTGCATGAGATAAAGTGCTTCCAACCCAAGCACACCTGCAGGTGTTGGATTTGACTGTTCCCTCAGGGAACAGGGACATGTCAGGGCCATCTCCAGCCCAGGAGCCCTCACACGCATCACAGCACTTGTCCAGCAGCATTCCCAGGCCTGGACATTTCAGCTCCCTGGGGCTCTGAAGCAATTTCAAAGGCTGAAAAACTGAATTTTTGGAATACCTCAGCACAAGGCATTGCTGTGGTAGGAATGAAAGAGCAGAGAATGTCCATCTTCAAGGAACCCGCAGTTCCTCTGCTGAGCATGCAGGAATCCAGTCCCAGGCTCTCACTTTGCCAGGGGCAAACACTACCCTAACCCAAATCCCAGCACTTCACAGGGAATAGCAGATAATATGCCACAACTTACATGCTACAAAATATGCACCTGCATACAAAATAACATGGACTATCTTTGAAGACTTTGGGGTTTACACAGAGATGTGATGCATCAGCAGATAAACTGAAACCTAATGGATTACTGTATTTGCTGAAGCAATTAAGTTTCTTGGGAGTTATGTTCAAAGGTGTTCAACAGATCATTTAATATGATCTACTGCACAGTGCAGGCCAAGCATCAGCTAATGGCCGCACATGGAATTCAAAGATTTACCATCACCTGCTTGACTCAAAAAAACCCCAGTAAAACAAAAAACTCAAAAAACCCCCCAAAAAAACCAAACCAAAACAAACAAAAAAACCAAAAAACCCAAACCTACCTTTTAAAAAAAATTATTTTAATCTGAAACCATCTCAGATCGTTCTTATGAAGCTTTTCAAATAATCCATCAACAGCTCCATCTCAAATCCACACAACAGCAGCAACTGATGTGCAACATCAGCTTGCAAGGCAACAATGATATATCATAGAAGTACCAGGCCACTAGAGGGATTTCATAAATACACAAAATAAATATCGTTCATGGAGAAACTGAGAGGCTGGTTCTGTCTCCTTTGAGAAATCATTCTGCTCTTAAACTTCTGCACGCTTATCAGTGGCTGCATTCAGGTAGAATTCTTGTTTTAAAGAGTTTCATTAACCTCTTCAGATCATGTAACCCAATACAAGATCTAATGAGCTGAAATCTAGGGGTTTGGGCTCTTTATTTTGGTTTCTTCCACGTATATTCTTCACTTCAATGCCAGCACAGAACTGGAAGAAATATACATGTGTTTGGTCAGCAGACCTGGAAGAAATACATCCTCCTGAGGAGGAAAGGTTGGAGGTTTGGTTCAGCTATGTGTCCAAACTATCAGAAGCAGATCTTTTCCTTAATCTCTGGGTTATCCCAAAGGTGTCTTTGTAGTACCCAACAAACCACACACCATCATTTCCCCTTGGAGATCTCACTCTATTGGAGAGGTAAAAGACCTGAAGCACATTTCTCCCGAGCAGATCACTGTGGGACACTGACTTTATTCTGGCTGTCATGTGTGATTCTGATCCACATGCTCCACAAGCAACAGCAAGTTCTCCAACTTGCAATAGAGAAACAGAGCAAACCTGAAGGTGACTGAATCTCTCCACAGATAAAATCAGCCAACATCACTGCACAACGGATTGGTGAATGTAGGAAAAAAACCTCCTGCTTAGGCCCAGCCTAGCCCTGAACACATATTCCTCCCCTCTTAATTCTGCACCACATATACAAAGATGGGCTCATCCAAAAAGCCAGATGGCAAGTTTGTAGGCAAGGCTGCTGGAAGCACCACTGACAGCAGCTCAATTCTTGCTCTGTGAAACAGAGCTTCCTTCAGGGCTCTGTTAGGCAAAAAGTCCTGGCAGCAGCCTTCGTTTGTATTAAGTCAGAGCAGAGTTCTGCCAGCAGACGGCCATGAGCTCACTAGTCTGAAATAACATCTCATTGACAGGAGTTTTAGTGGAAGCAATAACTTGTTTGTGTGAGAAATAAAGGGAGAAGGGGGAGCAAGTGTATGTTAGGAGTGATAAAACATGTACCAAAAACACACTCAGTAACTTAATTTCCATTTAAAATTATATATGATAATTTCCATTTAAATCCTGCTTCAAGTAAAAAAATTGAATTAAAAAGAAATCATAAATTAGGAGACAGTATTTAGCACCAGTGACATTTTCATATTCCAGTCACAGACACTGAGCTTATTTCAGACTGGTGTTTTGAAAAATGAGTGCAACCATAGTCTCTGACAGCCTGAGCCAGAGGAAGAAAATATTTGAGGAGGCAAAAGACCCAAAAGCAATTATCATTCTCGACCAACCAATTTAGAGGAGTCTGGGTAGGCACCTCCAAAACCCTGAAGCCCATCTCAGAGACAAGTAAATAGAAACCCCATCCAGAACTTCTACTGAAGGAGCACATATCAACTGGAGCAAACACCAGCAACATCCAGAGACTGATTTATGTAAGTGAGTCAAATAATGCTAAGAAAGTAAGACTGGGAAAAATGAGCACAGTACTGGGCTACTGCTCTGTTGTTCCAAGAACTGGTTGTGCTAAACCAGATACAAACAGCACACAGCACATGCAGTGCTTGGTCCCTACCAGCAGCTGGCTTTTCTAAACCTCCAGGGCCTGAATAACCTGCTCATATCTCAGTCTACAGCAGCTTGGAAATCCCAACCCCAACCCTCACCTAAGCTGCCCTTTGTAGCAAAAGGGAACAGAAAGGATTCATCTCTACCAACATCCCACCCCCATCTGAAAGTGCTGAAGGAGCTGGAGCCAAGCCAAACTAGAGAAGCTATCGAGTTCCAGGCACTCAAAGTATGAACTCTAGCTAAAGTACTTCCAGAAACCCTCTGCGCACGCTTAGAGAGAAGAAATGCCATCCAGCCAAGTCAACACCAATCTGCTTCCCAGCTCTGCCAGCACGCAGAATCCACCAGAAAATTCACACCTCCAGATCTTACTCCTCACCGCAAGCCTCTAAGGAAGCCCAGTTCAAACCAGGGGCATCACAAGGTCATATCAGACACCCCACTATAGTCAACCCTTTTCTCCGGCTGTAGGATCTGCAGAAGTAACTGGAGTTCTCAAAGTCTTCCCACTCCCAGGACCTAACTTCACTAACTGAGTTAATCCCTCAGGCAGCAAGGGATCCTGTCCGTAACACAGGAGATTATCCGACCTTGCTCCCTACTGACACCACTCCTCCTCCTGACTTTTTAAGCCTGTACAACCCATTAGTAAAACAGATCCTTAAATACTTAGATTTCCAAACCTGAAAGCTATTCCAGCTATTTCTCCCAGTGGTAATTCCAATTGTAGCCAATTGTAGCCAAGAATTAAGGAGAAATAAAATGCAGGCCAGCAGTTCCTGAAGACAACAGAACTCCTTTTAATCCTTCAGTTTACAGAAAAGAGAAACAGCTTGCCTTTTACTGTTTTTCCAAAATGAAAACATAAATCTTTACCCTAATCATGCAGTCCCTACACTGACATATCTTTCAATGTCTTTTTTTTAATTAAGATTTTTGTTAGTCTAGTGTAGTGACTTTTGCATGTAACTGCTGTGCTTTTCACTGAATTATAAATATTTCTGTCATTGCCTTTATGAGTTACAGTGTTAATTACAAGTTCTGGTTAGATGACAGGATTACAGGGTTTTGTTGTCTTCATTTAAGAAGAATTTGCAAGAGTAAAAACACACCTTCAGTGAACCACAAGGGGGGTTCCCAGCATTGAGGTGCAGGGGCCAAGGACACACTGCGGAACACCTCAAGGAAAAGGCAAAACAGCTCCCTGGAGCAGTGAAACCAAGGACAGAGCTCAGCACCTGCTCTGCTCCTGCAGCACACACTGAACCACGGCTCAATCTCATACACTTTGTTCTTCTGGTTCTCTTTTTGATGCAAAAAGGATGCAACATTCCTGCTTCCTCACATGAACTGAGGAGTGCTGATGATTGATGGAGAGAGAAGAGTCTTGCTGCAAAGCTTTACAGGTCATGTTCCTCTTTGCCTCCCAGACGTAAACTGTGGGAACAGAACAGATCCCTCACAGCTTTTCCTGTCCAAAATCACACTTCCTAGCTAACTAACATCTTTTCACAACTTGCCTGAAGCAGGCTTTTGGTTATCTAATGATACAGCAGTCCAGCTACAGGAACCTGCTTAAGTTCACTTGGCTGAAGTCTGGTAGGGAATAATTCACTTATTTGCGCTAAAAAACAGAGGAAAAAACCAACCAACCAACCAAACCAAACCAAAACAAAAAACCAACAAAAAGTTTGCATTTGTCAGAGTTTTAACATTTACCTTCCTCATCACAATTAGCAGCTCAAAGTAGGAATGCTGGAAAACAGCCTTTTCCTCCAGTCCTGAAATGGTTTGGGTGAGAAGGATCCTTTAAATGTCACCCAGTCCAACCTCCCTGCAATGAAGAGAGACATCTTCAACCAGACCAGGTTGCTCGGAGCCCCATCCAACCTGACCCTGAATGTTCCCAAGTACCTTGTAAGGACAATGATTGAAAGTACTGAGGAAATAAGTCAAATGACAACCTTAAATTCTCATTCTACCTCCAAAGGTACAACGCAGCGCCCATTCTAATAGCAGCTGCTGAGCCAGCAGCAAAACCAAGGTTCTGACCTGCTAACTGAAGAGATAAGCACTTGCTATCAGCTTTAGGATATAAACTAACCCTTCACAGGTAATGCAACCTCACTGTTGCTACCGGGCAAAATTCAAATCAGGCTGCAGCCACACATAACCTTCCCACTGCAGAAAGATCGAAGTGCAAAACTAAGTAAACAATCCTTTTAGAATCAAGGGAAGTCTGTACTCTGTGTGAGGAAAAGGAGAAAAAAAAGCACAATTATAAATCATGGTTTTCTTCCTTACAGGAAAAAAAATCTTTAAGAAAACAAAACAAAACAAAAAAATCCAACAAACAATTGCCTTTTGGAGCTGAAGCCTCACAAATCTAATGTGAAAAAGCTTAAATGATCCCTACCATGGCACTGTAGTTTACATGGACTCCCACTGTCTTCTGCTTCAGCATGAACTTAGATCCTCATGAGCTCCAGAGGGGACAGACTCAAAATTCTGGTCCAGATCAGATCTGCTTATCTTTAGAACAGGTGTGTCATTCCCATTGGTCCATTCAGACAGAATGAAAGGTAAATTAGCTGGAAATATATTCATTCCATGTATTACAACCACTCAGGCACCATGGATGATACTAAGATCAACATCTATGTTTTAATAAATCCCTGGAAAAAGAGCAAGGACAGACAGTAGTGAAGGTGCATTCCCACCCCAAAACTATCAGCTTTCATGCTGTTTTACCTGATTCTACAGTTAGTTACATGTTAGTAAAGGGAAAAAACATACTGACTACTTAAACGGTTGGTCAGAACGAAAGCAGCCTTCACTCCTGAGTAAGATTTCACTTCCCAAAATGTCTAACAGCTACCTCAAATAAGCAACCACTTCTCCCAAAGAAATATGACACATTCTGCTTTATAGGCCATTAACATAATTTCAGTCCTCTGCAGTGAATTCAGCCTCTACTACAAAAATTAGCTTTTTTTAGTGGCACCACGTCATGTCAAGACAAGGAAAAATGTGTTATGCTGCAAAATTTTATCACAACCTAAATGGTTCACATAAAACTTTAATGGCTGAACTCCATTCGAAAGTATATACCAGATCCATATTCAGATGGAAAAAGTTTAAAATCAACATGTTGTTATTTAGTCTCCTGTCAACTTTTCCAGAAAGAAAACTGGAGTCATTTTACAATAATAAAAGTTGGGCTCTGGCCCAAGGACACCAGATATAGATATATAGACAAATGCATATGCCTGCACACACAACCAAAACTAACCATTTCATGCTTAAAAACTGGATTCAGGCACTGTATGAGGCGAATTGTACACAAAAAAAAGGAAAAAAGAATCGTGTTTTTCTTAACTGATGACCTTATTAGCAGTGCCACATGCCTGTATGAAGGAGCTGGGAATTTTACAGAAGAGGGTAAAAAATCCTCTTCATAGAGAACACCAAAAATTTTTTTATTCCTATCTTTCTTTACCCTGAAGATTTGGTGCATGTGGGTCCCATTTAGCTGTAATCCACTCTTGGCCATGAGCACCATCAACGTGCACAATGCTTGACCAGGATAAAGGAAATGAGATGCACAGAAATAGACTGCAATAATACAAAGTCTGAGACATCATCCCACAGGAAGGAAATTCCAGGTTCTGACAGACAGCACCCCACATCACGTCAGTCCTCTCCCGACCCTGTAGCCCAGATGAGCCTTCTGGGATGAGAGATGGCAGCAGTGCTAGACGATGTTCTGCACACCATGTGCATCACAGATCTGTTTTTAGAGAATCTTCTTGACCCAGTGCACATAAACTTTTAGTCCCAGGGGACTCAGATAAATAACTGCAGGTATGTGATAATTTACGTAAGAGATCAAAAAAGTCCTTCAATCTCTGGCTCAGCACAAATCCCTGTTTTGGTCTCCTCAGGAAGGGCCCTGCCAAACCTCCCAGGGACTGACCCCTCTCCAGCTGCACTCAGACACCTGGGGTCTCTTCCTCAGGAATCTGATGGGCAGTGACCAGACAGCTCTCTGAAAAGATAACGTGCTCCATTTAACAGAAAATGTGAAAGAAAAAGGAGAAAAAGTGGTTGGAACAATAGCCATATTTATCCCACAGGTCTGCCACCCTCAGCCCACGTGAATTTCCAAGACAGTCCTTGACAGTGACAGGCTGCCCAGGGACTGCAGATCTCCATCTGGATCCCATCTCCATCCCTGGAGACATTAAAAACCTGACCTGAAGCAGTGCTAGGCAGCCTTCACCAGAGCTGGCTTTGAGCAGGGACCAGCCAGCCTTTGGAGGGGCATTCCAGCACTAACCATCCTAGGAGATCCATGCATTAGTTCAGCTGGAGAAGCACTGCGGAAGGGGAGAGGGCTTTGTCCCTGTAACACGAAGATGACAGCAGGAATTGGGCAGGCTTCCCCCTGCACCAGACCTAACTGATCCCATAAGCAGCTGATACAGCTGGTGTGCCAAGTATAAGTGAAATTGACCATTTCTTTTTTCTAGGGGCAAATTAACAGGAATAAAAGCCGATATTGGTTGCAGCTGTTCCTTGGACCCACAGCTGCCTCCCACCTTCCCCACAGCTGAAGGTGGTTCAAAAGACGGGCCAGTGTACAACCTGGGCAGCCTAGACTGGATGAGGAAACCCAACCCTGAGGGAAACGCAAGTAAGGGATGAAGTGGGATCCTGCCCTGGGCAGGAATGAACCAGATGACTCCTTGAGGTCTTTTAATCCCTACTTTGTACATATGAAAAAAGACAAAAAACTTGTGAAAACTAGATCTTCCTGACCTTTGAAAATATCCAAAGGCTTATCATACACAACAGCCTCTGTTACCGAACTCTGTCCCGCTGTTTCTTTTGGGCAACAGATTATTTTATTGGATTCCAGTCTCTTAAATGCACAACCTGCACTACAAAGCACCAGGCAGCCTACGACACAAGGAACAGACACACAGATAACAGGGTAGACCCCTGTCTCAAAGGGTGGGTGCCAAAAGACAGCAGCCAAAATAAATGTCTGCCTTTTCAGAGATACAGACCATGCAGAATTCAGATATAAAAAACAACTAAACAAACACACACAATGTACTATGCTCACTAGTGTCACAGAACTCCTACACATTTCAAGACACCAGCTTTATGGTATTAACCCTATACCTCTGGAGGGCTCTTTATCCATTTTATGGTGATGCTGAATTATTTTTGCCTTTCTTTTATCCCAATATTCACACTGCAGTCTAGTAGACCTTAATATAAAGTGTGGGACAAGATGCTCTTTAATGTAATCAAAAAATCATCAGAATCTGGCAATCTGTGACCGCAGCAGGGAAAAATAAAGAAGATCCTGCTATCCTGCTCATTGCCATCATGCAGATCACGCCTCTTTTATGGCTTCTCTGCAGAATTGCAGTTTCCAGCTGAAGAGTGGTTTGTTTCTTGCCATGCAGACCTCAGCAAGGCACACCAGTAATTTCTGACTTCCCTTCAAATGTTTCTACAGAATAATTTCATGATGCCATTTGCTTCAGTTTGCCAAGACTGAGACGAAAGAGAGAAATCCAAAGAAAAAAAAAAAGTGATTAAGGATATTGGGATGGGAACAGTTCTTTAACATTTCTTTAGACTTCTCTGGTTTTCCATTTTTGTGTAATTTTACCGCACCTTGGTGTAAAATGCCCTTAGCAAGAAAGTATTCATATCTGACATTTCTTGATTCTTCCATCTGCAGTCTTGATAAATTAAAGAATCTCGTGTAGGTTACTCTACCCTTCTACCCCAATTTCTCCAGCTAGAAATTGCAAGTATTTACTTCTACTCTTTCTTTTGATGCAGTCATCTAAATGCAAGTTCTCTGGCAGAAAGACTCTGCAACATCTTGCACAACAGGAGTCACCGTCACCTTAATTGCAACTCCAAAGCTGTGCAAATCCCATCTCACTCCTGACCCTCTTAGTCTACGACTGTTATTAAAACTACAAAATAAATAGATTTAAAGTATCTACAAATACAAACAGGAAACTAAATCCCACTAAAATTTAAATGATGGGCCAAGTGAAAAGTCAGTTAATTTCTAAAACCTATGTTTTAATATTGCCACATGGAAGTCACAGCACAGGTGAGCACATCTGAAACGGATGCAAAATACCAGTGGACAGAAGCAGGAGAGGCAGAGCCAGCAGACTGGAATGTCAGCATTCCAAAGTGATTAACAGTGACCATGAAGATTAAAGTGACCTCTCTGCTCAGATGGAGACAAGGACAGAAAACGTAGGGTGTTTGAAAGCCAACACTTTCCTGTGAGTAATAACAGCCATTAAAGTTTTAAATGATCCCTGCATCTCACTGGAGTTTGCCCTCTATGTGGAATTTTTTCACATTTGAAAAGTAAACTGTTGGAGAATAAGAAAATGCTCAGATATTATCAGCTAGTTCCAGTCTAATAATATATCATTATGACATATAATTATTATACTGACCTCATCAGCTTCTATTTTCAGCTTCACACAGTTTTTTTAAGTTGAAACTATTCCCTCACTGGAGCTGTGTTACAGTACATCCACTCATCTCTCAGCTGGGATTTATTCTAGCTTTCCACCTGTCTCACTATTGTTCACATTATCATTTCTGAAATATAAGCATACTCTGATCCCCAAGGCAGGCATAGATTTTCAAACAGAAAAGGACCTAACTACTGCTCCCAAGCACCAACTCATTTATGCAGCTATTCCATCCCCAGGTCACTAAGAGAGGAGAGACCAGACGACCCACTAGGACGAAGCAGAAGATGAAATTACAGGGAATTTTCTTTGCTATACCACCACTTAATCTGAGACTAAGGCAAGTGTAAGACAGTGTGATAAACTGCTGAATACACACACTTTTAGGCTGTCTACTGCAGCCAAGATGAACCTTCCTTACAGTCAGCAATGCTAAAGCTCAAAATAAAACCCCACAACCTCGTCCCACTAAAAAAAGAGGGTTGGGGCACGCTGGCTGCATAACTTCTGGGTCATTTCTGTCCAAGATAAAGATCACTTTCCCTCCCTTTGCAGCTCTCCAAGCCCAGCACAAACAATGCTGTACACTTCCCCTGCAAGTTCCCAACTGGGCTGGGAGCACAGGAAGCCCTGGGAGAAGCTCAGCCACACCAAGCCCAGCCAGATGAGCAGCACACCAGAAGAACCTTTTGTGGCTATAAAAAAGCTGGACTCGAGTCCTATAGCCAGGTTTCTTCTTTAGGCTCCCTCCTGTTGCAGGCCCCAGCCCATTTCCCACAGCACTGGGTATTTGGGCACTCAGAGGGATGGCTGTGACCCTTCCTCCTCCACAAGAAGGGACAGCTGTTCCCTTCAGCATTGCACCTCCGTGGTGACATGAGACCCAGCTCGGGCTCTGTGGCTAAAGTGGGGAGACCGCCATTCCCACTGGGATGGCCGAGTCCAAAGGCTCCCAGACCGCCTATGGCCAAGTCCGTCCCGGGAAGCTCCGCAGGGCCAGGACAGAAACCTGAGCTATTCCACACAGATTCCCACCGTGAAGTCATCAGCACAGTCCCAGGATGACCTGGCCTGCTGCCCCAGGCGAGGGCAGCCGGGGTTAACACAGGCCAGGGACCCAGCAGGCAGCTGGGATGCAACCTCCTGATTCTTGGGGAGGGAAGTAAGAAGGGAAGGAAGGGTTTAACTGCAAGGCCACGGTTCCTCCGTGCCAGCTGGCCCCAGACCAAATGGCCTGCTCGGCTCAGTAGCCAGCAAGTCCTTCCGAAGCTGCTCACAACCACTTTCAGAATTAAGTCATAATTAAGACCAAAGGTAAGAAGGAAATACAAGGCTGCCCAGCGCACATCTTTTGCTCGGTATCAGGATAACAAAGCTTGAGATTAATTGGTACAGACTACACAAAGGAAATTCAGCGCCTGCTTCAAATTCATTATCTCTTAATCCATATTCACTGTCACTCATAAAGCTTCCCCCGTAGAAATCCGTCTGTTCAGTTTCAGCCCTCCAGCTATGCAGAGGGAGCACATGGGAGCTTGAGAGATGATATATGCTTTTAGTTTTCATTCTCAAGATCTACGGTTGGGAATTTTAAAATGCTGACTTACTCGAGAAAATGCTGAAGTAGAATGTAAGTGGCAATGGAAGATTGCAAGTCCACGACAAACACCACTCCCCTGCCCTCCAAATCAAGCTATCCTGGTAACACAGGGACACAGGTAAATCTTGGAATTCATCTGTTGAAAGGACTCTGTCTGAAATATAAGATGCTTCCAGAAATGGACTGAATGGTTTCACTTGTTCTCAAGAGACTTTAGAGATATTGTATGTGAGCTTGCTCTGAGTGGGTACTTTGTGTCCCAAACATTCCCAGTTCTGGAAAAGCTCAAGTCTTATTGAGGAGCAGAGCTAAACCTCTCCAAGGAACCACTGCCACCCCACAGGTATCTCTCACTCTCTGTGGCAACTCAGAGCATCCTCAGAACTTCTCCATTGGCTGTGACAATTTTAGTCATTCTCGTTTTATAAATCTTGACATTTTCATCAGCAGATTTTCCAGCTTAGCCCTGCCTTGTGTCTGCGTGCAATCCTCTTAAAAAGGGAGTGATTTCTTGTAAGAACCTTAGCCTATTTTAAGTTATGTTAAAAAAAGTCCCCACAAATACTTTCACACAATATTGCAGAGACCTTAACTCTAGTGAGGATAATGTAAGTAACATACTGAGAAAGTTGTAGAGCAAACCAATTATCTGCAGGACTTAACCCCCCCCCAAAAAAAATAAATTACTCTGCACTTGTACAGCAAGAGGAATTTAGGGATGTCCTCTGCTTTGGTGTTCAGGACTGCATTTACAACTCCCACAAGTTTTTATAAACACCAAGCTCAGCTGAATCACAGGCCATGTGGGGTCTGATACTATCTGTTTTTATACACATCAGCTATGAAGAAATCTCAACTGGCAAAATTCCTACTGATACAAATGAATGAGGAGTCACAGATCTACACAGAGAGGAATGTGAATTTACCCACTGCCACACACTAGCTTGAGATTCCACACCACACTTGTGTAGCACCCCGAATTTGGCCTGACAGCACAACTTGCTTTGTATACCTGCAACGCGAGAAGGAAAAAAAAAGATCCATGCACTGATGTTCTGCAGAGCCCTGTACATGGAGACAAATTACAGCCATGTTACTAAAGCATACGCAGAAACATCTGTTTAATGACACTTCAGTGATGTGACTTGAGGGGAAGGTCCTCCCCACACCCCTTCAAAGTAAAACGAAACTTTATTGACTTTTTAAGTTAACAGGAGTCTCACCACGGACTTCAGCGAACTTTGGATCAGGCTCTACAGAGAAAAAAGAAAATCTGTTCGGGGCTCTTCTAAGCAATCCTGTTCCTCCCAACACTTATGTTAGGTTGAAAGATTATTTTTTTTCTTTGTCCCCTCGCAAAGGCAGATTGACCAGTTCCCAAACTGCTCCAATTCCTCCATCCCGACCCCCGTTTGACCGCCGCAGCTGCCCCCATGCTGCGATTTCTGAATACATCTTTTAATCCATCTTCCAGCCTCCAGCCTGGCAACAATGCTCCTTTCAATGCCCACCAGCACCTACCCAGCCCGCCCGCTCTCCAGCCCTGGAACATCCCGGCCAGCTCCCACAAAGCCCGGGATTTACCAGCCGGGAGCCGGCCCCACGCTCCCAGCCGGAGCTCTCCGCGCCTGTGGATTTGGACACATGCTCCGGCGCTGAATGTTCCCAGGCTCCGGGCCAGCTTTCCCGGGATAACTCATCCCCCTGCGGCTCCCGGCAGAGCCACCGCGCTCCCGACACCGCGACCGGAACGGGGGGCCGAGCTCTCGCCGGCCACCACAGCACAGCCCCGGCTCCTCGGGTGGGCGCAGCCGCCGTCCCTCCGCGCTACCCGGGCGGAGTGCCCCGGTCCCGGGCCGCCTGCAGAGCCCCCTCTCCCCGCACCGGCCCCGGCCCTTACCAGAGCGCGATGCGGCTCTTGGGGTAGCTGAGCCTCTCGACGCAGCCCAGGACGTGCGGCAGCGTGTGCGCGGCGTTGCGGGCCAGGATGGCGAGCAGCACGGTGGGCTGCAGCAGCGCCGACTCGGGCAGCGCGGGCGGTTCGGGCTCGGGCTCGGGCTCGGGCTCGGGCCCCGGCGGCTCGGGCGGCTCGGGGGCGGCC